>JAUPMG010269388.1:0-19518 GCA_031762675.1 Pachysandra terminalis
TTTATTTTTATAGTGATATATATATATATATATATATATATATATATATATATATATATACAATGTGGAAAGTTGACTTGGAATGGTCAAACACTAATAATTGTTTCCCCATGGAACTGTGTCCATGCAGCGGTAAGATGTAAGAGGTTGACAAAGATGATCAACATCCAAGTTAATATCTTATCAGGCACAGTACACAAAATGTATAAGTATCTTTATGCAACTATTCCCTATGATCTTATTATGTAAATCGTGATGTATGCTTTGTGTAAATTGTTGTGGTTACACCCTGTACACTAATACTTGAATGCTTAGTTAGCGTGCACCTCATCACATGCATCGCATTAACTCTTGACCATGGATTTGGTCTATGAGTAACACCCTGTCTCTGAGTCTATTGTTGAGAACTCCCGAGTTAATACATGAGAATATGGTGACCTGGAAGTCATCATAAGTGATGAGACTTAGATTAGGTGGTTGAGGGACTGATCATCCCAATAAACCAATGGTTGTTTTCACCCATGGTGCGGGATGCATTTTAGGCATAGATCCCAAGAGACATGAGGAAAGATGATAGGTGAGGGCACTTTATAGCGGCAAGACCTAATATCTGAATCATGTAAATGAGTGAACTCTGATCATTGATCAGTGGTGTATGGTTCTCTGAGGAAGATCTGTGTGACGCCTTGGGATTCATCCCTATGATCGAAAATAAGGTGAGGCGCTTGTGTCCTCTATGTTGAAACCCCTAGAAACTATGATTCGGTGTATAGAATAATCTGCTATTCAGTCCATTTATTGGGGGGTGGTGACTGTGTGTACACCCTGGGATAGTATGATTGAGATCATATGAGGAACCAACACAAACTGTCACTGAGCAGAAAAGATCTTATCTTTGGGTCTTGGCCTACCCAAAGGTGGATCGGTCTACCTTAATAACAACATAGACCCATTGTAGATTAGAATGATTGCATAGTTCACAAGTGGTGAATAGTTGTAAGGTAGGTGTATCGCATGCATTAATTAATTAATTGACCTCATGCATCTACTTTTGTGTGATTGTTGTATGAACAGTATGTATTGAGAATTGCATATTTTCTAAGATAGACTTATATATTCCTGAAAGTTATCTTCTTTAGGATTTCTGTTTAAGTTATATACTTGAACTATTATTAGGAATTGATTTCAAAATACTAGACTAGTTCATATTTTAGCCTGACTTGGCTAGATATTGCCTTGCCACTCCCAACTTCGTTTGGGGTGAAGGTTGTGAATCCAAATTTTGACTTGGCTATTAAAAAAATGCTTTGACCGTTTAAGCTATCATGACTCTTTACCTTTTGGCATGCTGATTCGATCTACCATAGACCTTGGTGTGACAATTCAACCCGCTAGAAACTTACTTGTTTGTCATTTATTAGCTCTTTGGTTAGTATGTCAAACTCAAAACCAACCGCTGAAGACACCCATGCTCTTGGTCGTCACACTTTAAGGACCACGTAAACCCCTTAGACGCGGATTTTCATCCGTGATGGAGATCTCCTCTTCGGCAAATCTAATATCAAAATAACACACATTTAATCAATTTTTACTATCAAAACCACTTGGCTGGATAGTTTAAGTCCATGTAATATTCTTTGTAAAGTGATTCACATCATCCCATATACTTATGCCAAGCATTAGTGCCTTTTAGCAACTTTTCAGCGTAAAACTATCGTTTGGCATTCTTCTGGCGAATGGTTGTCTTCTAGTGCAAAGTGATCATTTTCAATTTGACAAGTTTCAGGTTTCAGAATTCTGGTGTAACCTCTAGGAGATAGAGCAAATCAAAAAATTGCAATATGGACCATCTGGGTTCGAACCACACTTGGATCGGACCCTAGAAGCTCTTGGCATAAAACAAAATTTTATGACAAATCTTCTGGCGGCCCAAGGGGGGGATGCCTACCCCCTCCCTCCACGTTCAGGCACCCACTAGGGGCCCGTCCTAATGTCCCCCCTTGTGACCACTATATTGCCGATGGCTTAGACATCCGACTTTGCGAGTTCTGAGTAGTTTTAGGAATATTTTTAGCAATTTTCCTACTCAAGCCAGAAACTTCTAACACAAAATGATTCTTTTGTCCAATGGTCCAATAACCTGACAAATGGTCTAATAATGTGGCCAATGGTTCAGTCTAATTATGCCAAATGATCCGATTTGATCTAAAATGGTAAAAACCAACAAGTGTCACTTGGGCCAACTAGATGATGGATGACAAGGGTGATGACATGACAAAAGTTATTGCCACATCATCATTCCTAATGACAAACAAACTCTCCGAAAATGACCATCAACAAACAAATACCTTTCAAAATATGTGAGGCGTACAAATTAGAGAACTCTTTGAATGACGCCTTGAAAGGCAGACAAGAAATCCATTCGTCTTCAAGTGCAAGAAGCCTCTTAAAACAATACTTTTCTATACAAGGTTACAAAGTCACAAAGGCCGGAGAGCCATGAGAGGAGCAAGCAGGGAGAGCAAAACCGAAAGTGGGCAGCTTTGAGAAAGAATAAGAACAGCCCAAGCTACCCGGGCCTCGATAAAAGGGGCCTGCCTAACTTGAAGCAGCCTTAAGAAAATCTCCATTTGGAAAATACCGTCTAGAAAGGATTTTATCCTGCAAAGGAACTAAGAAGCCCAATCCTCATGTAATATGACTTTTTAACAATTCCATTATTTCTGGTAACAAATAACATGAGTAGGGCTGTCAACGAGCTGAGCTAGCTCAGCTCAGGCTCGGGCTCATATGAACTGAGCTTGAGCTCTATAATTAAGCTCGCGAGCCAAGCATGAGTCCGAAAAAAGGCTCATTATCTTACTGAGCTTGGGTAGGCTCGACTCAGTTTGTATGAGATTATAGTTCATATTTCTTGCATGAGTCCGAAAATAGCAAGACTGGGAATGTTCAAATCAGTGTCGATCGAAAAGCAAGCCCAATGGAGCTTTTCTTGCATCTTTATACTGATCCCAAGTACAGATACAGTCGGTGGATATTACATTACAGCTAAGGCACTTCTATATCTCTATATTCCTCACAGAAAAGGCCCTTCTATTGATCATCTCAGTATCAATATAATAAGCTATACAAATTTGGAAATGACATTGACAAAAGGAGCCTTCGTCAATAGCATAGTAGAAATGTATCATCAGGAGTATTGCCGCCTGTTGTATGTGTCTTCGGGGACAAAAACTGGGCCTTGAGTACTTGGTTGTGGGAACTGGGGATGTCCCATTGCAATGCCTCCTTGATTAGGAAATCCAGCACCTCCCCATGGATCTGCGCCATTCTTGGCCAACATCAAGGTGCGATAGTAGATGATTCCAAGAATAACAGTTGCAATGGACAAGACAGCACCTCCTGCAAAGACCCCGGGCTTTACAACATAGCAATAATTACTAAAGTACAGGCTCTCCCCTCCACGTTGGTCATTTAATGCAGCTCCAGTCAGCAACAGGAGGAATGCTAAAACGAATGTAAACCTGCATGAAAATTGCATTCCCACATGAATCAGCTCCATCTGAAATATCTCCAAAACTCATCTGTAATGGTACACTAAACGACCGTTTGAAAAAGGACATAATTAGTTTCATCCAGTCCCCCTCCCCCAAGCAAATTATAAATCAAAGGTTTAAGCTTCAGTAGGGGAGTCAGAAACATATAAGTAATTGCTGATAACTGCTGTTTTAAATGGATTTTCCCTATAAGTTGGCTGAGCGAATTATGTATCATTTCACTTGAAAGTTATCATACTTGATAAACCTCACAAGACATATGCTATTTGGTATTTTGTTCATAGGTTTTTAATCCAAGTTATATGACCTCCAGTCCTTATTTGAATAAGCAAACTTGTATCAAACTGAAATGATCTGCTGGATTTGGGCCCATCCCCAAATGTAAGAAAGATAATGTATAAAAACCACTTTGAAAAATTGTAAATACTACATATGAAAGTGTTACACATATATACTGGCCAACAAAAGTGCGACGTGTAGTGCACAAAGAGATAAACAAAAGTGCGATGTGTGGCGCACAAAACAAACAGGAGCGTGACACGTGGCAAACAGAGAAGTTACAAATGTGCAACGCGTGGCAAGAAGAATTAGGGGTGAGTAAGCTCACTTGCTCGGTCCAGTTGTCCAGGTAGAAGAAGAGCGTGGGTCTGATCAGCCCACGATCTAATGCAAATTCAAAAGTAAGGCGGGATCGGTTAACATAACCGAATTGAACGGTTAGATAATCAATCAAAGTACTCTATAAAGACACAGAGGACCAGTTCCTTCCTTCAAACCCCCTCCCCCCTTCACACATCAACAAAACTAGCGCAACGTTGCTTCAGACCCCAAGGTCACTTATTTGCTTTATTGTTGCCTCCGCTGCAACAACAGTGTTTGGTTCCTCTGCCGCTCACCAGCCACTCTCCCTGGAGTATTGCTCTTAGCATTGGTAAGCCCTTTCAACCTGCATGTGGGTCACAGCCGCTGGAACGTGAAGCCCCTCTGTTCACCAATCAATCCGGTTAAGGTTTGCTGCTCTCAGCCTCGGATTGATCATCACTGCCACCCCTCCAGAAGCTACTCTTAATCCAAACAGTCGCTTATCCAGCCTGCATGTGTGTCACGGCCGCTACGATAACCACTGTCGGTTCATCAGTTTCTTTCTATCTTTTCCCTTTTTATCAGACACCTTGTCACCTTGAGGAGCTACTTTCAATCCGACCAATAGTCTATCCAGTTCGCTCGTGAACCACGACCGCTGAGGTAACCATCGTTGGTTCATCAGTCTTCTTTCTATCCTTTCTCTTATTTATGTTTATTTGTTTCTATCATCAACAGTCAATGTTATTTAGTCATGAATAAAATCTTGATTAAAAGCAAGACTATGATGCATTGTTATTTCTGATTTGGCATTACTTTTACCTATCTGAAAGATTCAGACGGACTCATAGCAAAGGAAGAACCCCAACCTTTGAACAATCGCCTAAGAACGGACACATAACCAGTGGCCGATTGCACAACCGATTGCCCTACAACTCGATTTAGTCGGTGTTAATTGGCGCCTGGTGTCAAAACCCGAATCCCTACTCTTGGACTAGACTAAGCCCTGGCACGCCGGCGTGAGATACACACACACTTACCTACACCTTACACCAAGCACGCTCATAGCCGGCTGAGGAGGGACCCGAGAGGGACCATAGCCTTTTGGCACGCCCGGTGGGACATCAGGTGTAAAATGATGCCAAGAAGGAGCGCCAGGCTCTCAGGGGAGGAGACGGTTGAGCATTTGCCTTTAGGAGGCGGAGACCAACAGGTACGTGATCCTCCCAGAATAGAGACAACTAATGAAGTCGGGCCTGCGTCTGATCCCGCTCATCAGCAGGGAGACCCAGATGGGTCGGTACAGGCATTACCATAGTTTTAAATTTCGGTGTCGGATTAGTCCTCCGAAACACGAAATCCCAATTTTTCAAAATGAATTATTTCAGGCGAAAAAGTGCATATTTTGCCGACTGAAATAAATGTACTTTGGCCAAAACAATTTCACCTGAAATTGACACTTTTTCGGTAGAAATTTCGGATATTTCAGCCAAAATAAATCAAAACTCTATTTAAAGGTTAAAAACAATGTAAAAACCTATATTACAACTCTATAAATACCATCAAATTCTCTCATTTTTCATCCTTCATTTCTTATCCAAAGCTCCCAACTCCCAACCCCCTTATCCAAAGATCCCAAGCTCTCAATTCTCATTCTCAAATCTCAAGTCACTCTCAAGCTCTCAAGATGGAGAACCAGTTGAATGCTGATAATTTTATTATATGTTAAATTTATTATTGTTGTTACTTCAAAATAATAATTATCTTGTTGTTTGTAGCAAAATTGTGGTATTTAGTTGGAGGAAAACTTCCGGCGTTGCAACGGATTGCTCTTGGAATCCCAAGTCAAACAACATCATCAACAAGATGAGAACGGAATTGGAGTACATTTGACCAAATACATACAAAGAAAAGAAATCGTCTGCAATCCAAAAGATTGAATGATTTGGTTTATGTACACTACAATATTCGTTTGCAGCGTCGCAATGAAAAAAATAAAATGCAAATTCACATGATGGATGCCATCCGTGTTGATAACTACCTTTTGACGAATCCTCTTAATGATTGGATTTGTGATGATATGGAGGGAAAAATGGGAGAAGAACATGCAAATGAAATCTTAAGGTATGGATATTATATACTAATTTTATAACTTTCATAATATGTTTGCAGTTTGTACTATACTAACAGGATTTGCATTATTAATAGGAGTGAGGAATGGACAAATGAAGAGATAGATAACCTCCTTAATTCAGCTCCTTTTGTAAATGAACCAATTGACCATGTTCCATGTGTTTGGGGAGAGTCTGAGCCAGTAGAGGATGAGATCATTTCAGAGGAACACTATGATTTCAACTTCAATCAGTGGTCCTTGAACGATGTGGATAGCGAAACACAATACTATGGAGGCCAATCTTCTAACTGGAACAATTGAGTTCTACTGCCGTGTTGCTCGTATTGCCAATTTTTCATGGAAAAAACTTTGCCCTCATCTTAAGGAAGAACCTTAGAAACTTTATTAAAGACTATTTTACTCGATAATTATTGATAGTTCTGCAATAACTATAAACTTACACCTTCAAATTTACTCTGCTCTATGTAGGTGAAAATGCAATTAATATTTTATTAGTTATAAATATTTTATGCTTTTCTAGTCTTTTTGTTGTTATTATTGCAGGAAATTACACAATCTTTGGGAGTACTATTAGGGAGGAGTTGATATTAGGTACATTATTTTATTAATTATTATAGATTAAAAAAAATTATTACTAATTGTTTTTTTCTTTTGCTTAAACAAATACACAAATGGATTTCGTACCCGCAGAAATTGAAGGAAATCAAGAAATAAAGTTTAAAATTTTAGTTTAAAATTTTATACATTGTATTTTTTTAGATGTTAGAATTTGAATCCAATAAATTTTGGATACATGTATACTTTTTGGATGTTGTAATATAAATGTTGTATTTATTAGTAAACTTTTCTATTATTTCACATTATTAATCAAAATATTATTTGTTGTTTTTTTTTAATTTGTATGTTCATAAATAAATAATAAATTAAACAATATATATTTTAATGAAAATATCACTTTCTATTGACTAAGCTTATTATTTGTATTTTAGAAGTTATTACTTGGTACTTATTAAAAAAAAGAAAGAAATTGGCTGAAAAAACAAACTGAATTTATTTCGGCGAAATATCCGAAATTTCGGATATTATTTCGTCCGATTTTTTTATTCAAAAAAAATTTTCCCAGCGAAATTTCACCAAAATATCCGAAATTTTGGATATTTCGGTTTCATTTGGGGGGGGCCGAAATCTGTGAAATTCCCGAAATTTAAAACTATGGGCATTACTCCAGACCTTGACTAATCTATTCACAAGATGGATGACTGGGACTAATCGGTCTTTTACATTACTTAATGAAAATATCGGCTGGGTAACGGCTATTCCCAACGATAATCAAAGGGATAATGCTCTTCCAGTAGAGGATCCATTAACTGCTGCCATAAGGAACAGCTATAATGAAAACTTAGCCACACCTGGTACCGGTATCGGTCAGGGGGTACCTATGTTAAATGGCAGAAATGCCAGGGGGCAACCTCAACCGAGAAATTTAGACATCGGTAGGGGGCACCTCTGCTTTTCATCATCGATAACGAATTGTTCCAGGAGATCAATTATGTAATCGATCCAGCGGTCAGAGGTCTCGACCAAAATCAGGTCTACCACATGGTTCAAGAGGCTTTAGGCCACTTGCTAAATAAGAGGATGATCAGGCAGTTATACAGCAGGTCGTATCCTGAGTGGATAGACCATCGCCATGAATTCCCTAGAGGGTTTAAAATACCAGAATATTCACTGTTCTCAGGCGAAGACGATCAATCTACTATAAAACACATCGGACAATTTACCATCCAGTGTGCAGAGGCCTTGGCTAATGATTATTGCAAGCTGAGGCTATTTGGCGATTGCTTGACAGGGTATGCCTTTACATAATACATAACTCTGGCTCCCAACTCCATAC
This sequence comes from Pachysandra terminalis, assembly GCA_031762675.1. NCBI lineage: Eukaryota > Viridiplantae > Streptophyta > Magnoliopsida > Buxales > Buxaceae > Pachysandra > Pachysandra terminalis. The sequence goes on from JAUPMG010269388.1 coordinate 8,168, forward strand.
AGAGTTGGACTGAAATGGAAGAGAAATTCCATACTCAGTTCTTCAGAACCAAGCCAAAGGTTTCAGTAGCCGATCTGGCAAGGCTAAGACAAGTGCTTGATGAATCGGTCCTGTTTCAAAAGAGCTAAAAACAAGTGCAAGTTGGCCATCCTTGAGACCGAGTTTGTGAAACTAGCCCAAAACGGTATGGGGATGGAACTTCGAAGTTCGAGAGGATGGAATTCATAGACCTGTTCAAATTATCCTCCAGGGTAACTAAATATGAATGGTTTCTTAAGGAAGAAAGCCAACGAAAAATGGCCACGTTTGGGACCTATTACTAGGACCAGAACCATGAGATAAACGTGGCCGAAGTAGTGGCCAAAACACCAATAATATGTTCATCGAAAAAAGGAGGAACAGGTGTATGCATGGTGTAAGGGATCGTCCGATCCCTGAGTTGGATCCAAACCGAGAAGAACCCCAAAAACGTTGGATCGTTCCGATCACAAGATGGATCGCCCGATCCATCTGGAGATCGGAACGATCCAATTGTTTTTTTTTTTTTTTAATTAAACCAGCCGGTCCGTCTCGGCCGATCCCGAGTTGGATCGTCGCCCGATCCATCTCAGGATCGGAAAGATCCAATGTTTTTTTTTTTTTTTTAATTAAAACAGCCAGTCCGTCTCGGCCGATCCCGAGCCGATTTCCGAGTTTAAAGACTATGGGTGTCTGGGCAGGATTTCAAAAAGACTGTTTATGACAATAATAAAAGATATGCGTTTGACGTATCTAAAAATGAGGAGATCTTTGACCATCTCTTAAGGGATAGGTTCTTAAGACTCAAACACGGTCATAAACTTACTACACCTGAGGAACTAAGAAAGGGGAGTAGTGTAAATGGCATGGCTCGAAAACACATTCGACCACTAACTACAATGCTTTCCAGAATATGGTGCAGGAAAATATTGACAACGGTCTGCTTAAATTCCCAGAGAAAGGGAAGGAAGTGATGGAGGTAGATGCCAATCCATTCCCCAGAGGTGTGTCAGTTAATGCAAGAGCCTCCACGGTGGTTGGTCCAGAGATGAGTCTTAAAAAAGAAAATCCGTAGCCGGTAAAGGAAAGAGTTTCCAACCGAAAAGATGCGGTAAGACCGTCACAGGCAACGTATGCCGAACCCTAAGCAGACCGGAGAAGCAGAGCCATACTGTGTGACAGATGTCTTAGAGAAACCAGCAAATGGACTTAGCACCGAGTGGAAGACTATAACGAGCGACGGCCTCATCAGCGACCATGGAACAAATGGTCGAGGTGGGGGCCAGAAGAAGCTCGGTCACTGCCAAGAATGGTGAAACTATCGCTCGTGGAGCATAATAAGTGGAACAAAGTCACCCATCCAAAGTTCCTGCATCCAGTTCAAGAAATAACCAAAACCCAAAAGAGGAGATGGCAACGGCAACATGCCGACCATAAAAGGCTCCATATCCATCGGTCTCATGACCGAGACCTAGTAAATAGGCAGGAAGAAGTAAAGGCAATCCATTCACGGATAACCCCGGCCAAAAAAGAATCAACCAAAGCTTCGCTAGCCCGAAAAACGGTCAAGAAAGAATCGACCGAAGAATTGTCATCAGAGGATATGGAAGAAGACCTACTCCTTGAAACTTTATTAACTGAGTTTGAAAACTCAGATGCTCACAAAAAATTGACCATCTTACCAGTCAATACCACCCCTACGAAATCCATCCAGTTTGGATCAATGCCATCGATTTCAATACCATGCAATATGGCCTTTACTCTACCAGTAGCCTTCCAGGCAGAAACTTCAGGTCAATGGAGCTCGGTTGACCCAGAGAAAGAAAACGGTGACCGCCTTCTTCGTGGTGGAATCATCTTCCAGCTACAGTGCACTATTGGGAAGAGATTGGATCCACTCTAATTGGTGTGTACCATCTTCACTACACCAGTTGTTGATCTTGTGGAATGGAGACTAGATTGAAGTAGTAATGGCGGACAACAAACCGTTTCTGGCCGATTCCAACGCGGCCGAGGCCATGTTGTATGGCGAAGAGGATGGAACAATACACTTCGTCGGTTGTGATAACAAAGGGCGACCGATTGGGATATCGATGAAGGTCGAGGATCCCAAGGATGTTGAGATAGAAGCATCTAGGTCCAGGCCGAACGAGATAGTCCTCTACCGATCAAGGAACAATGTGTGCATCATAGAGGAAGGATAGGAAAATGGATTCTGGCTATATCAGGATTTACTTTTCTGTACATCCCACAGAGGGTGGTGAAGGTCCAAGCAGTGGCCGATTTCCTAGCCGATCATCCATCGTGCTCAATCGAGGAAGAACGGTTAGTAGAATAAGATCACTTTACAGCCAATCTTGTGCCGTGGACCCTTATCGTTGATGGATCACGAACGGAGCAGCCAGCCGGGTCTGGAATGATCATCATATCTCCCAAATGGAGATAACAAGAGCATGCATTCCAATTGGATACTCAAGTACCAACAATCAAGCTGAATGTAAAGCCCTCATTATTGGTCTAGAAATCTTGACCGAGTTAGGGGCTAGAAATGTCAGTGTGATAAGAGATTCACAATTAGTCATAAATCAGTTAACGGGTAATACAAATGCTTGAGTTGGCAGTTGGCACATTTTTATGCCATAGCCAATCAATTGATTGGTGATTTTGATGAAATCACATTACAACATTGTGTCCGGGCAAAGAACACAGAGGCCAACGAGATGACCCAAATAGCCTCAGGCATGATCATTGTCGAGGGTGTCACTTTTAGAACAAGAACGTTCAAAAATGGTCCCTCCCATCCATAGCGAGAAGCACCGAGGAACTGGACATATTTGTTCTTGAACTTCAAGAAGATGATTGGAGATTTCCGATCGTTAACTACCTCAAAGACGCCAATTGTAGGGTTGAAAGGAGAATCAGAGCCATGTCCACAAATTACCTGTTATATGCCGACGAGTTGTACAGGAAAGGCCCTGATGAGGCTCTGTGAAGATGTCTCGGCCAAACTGAGGCCAGGCTTATCATGACCGAAGTTCACGAAGGGATTTGTGGATCTCACCAAGCAAGAATCAAGATGAGATGGCTCATCCAAAGGCATGGCTATTTCTGGCCAACCATCCTGAAAGACTACATAAGTTATGCAAAAAGGTGCGAGCCATGTCAAAGGCATGGACCAATCCAGCATGCACCGGTAGTCGAGTTTTTCCGTATCATAAAGTCGTGATCGTTTAGGGGATGGGCCATGGATTTGATTGGAAAAATCAATCCTATCTCTTCAAGCATGCACGGATTCGTCATAGTTGTGACCGATTACAAAGTGGGTAGAAACGAGGCCGGTGAGGAAAGTAGACCAAGTGGATGTGATCGAATTCATCAAGGAAATGATCATCCACAAGTTTGGAATACCAGAAACGATAACGCCCGATATGGGAAGTGTCTTCACAGGAGGACAAGTATCCCAATTTGCAAAGGCATATAGATTTAAGATCCTAAATTCAACTCCCTACTATGCACGAGCAAACGGTCAAGCTGAGGCAACTCACAAAGTTCTAAAGAACGTCTTGAGGAAGATGATCGAAGACAAGCCTGGATCATGGCATAAACGATTATCAGAAGTCGTTTGGGCATACTGTACGTCTTATAAGACAAGCATAGGCACCACACCGTTTGCTTTGACTTACGGGCATGATGCAATTCTCCCATTAGAGGTATTGATCCCTTCACTTAGGGAAGTATTTCAGTATAATTTCACCCCAACTGAATTCACAGAGGCCATGATAGCTGAGTTGGAAGAACTAGATGACGGCTGAATCAGAGCTTTAGGCGCTCTACAAGCCCAGAAACAAAAAACGGCCCGCATTTACAACGAAGGTGAAATACAAGTCCTTTTCAGAAGGACTTGGTATGGAAGACCATCTTGCCAATTGGAATCAAAGACCTATTTATGGCAAATGGTCACCGAATTGGGAATGACCGTTTAGAGTTCAACAGGTCCTACAAGGAGGATCTTACGTTATTTCAGAACTGACCAATCAACAGAGAAAAAGAACTATAACGGTTGATACTTAAAGAAATATTATCCTACCGTGTTCAGAAGGAGACTTGGTATGGAAGACCATCTTGCCAATTGGAACCAAAGACCTATTTATGGCAAATGGTCACCGAATTGGGAATGACCGTTTAGAGTTCAACAGGACCTACAAGGGGGATCTTACGTTATTTCAGAACTGACCAATCAACAGAGAAAAAGAATTATAACGGTCGATACTTAAAGAAATATTATCCTACCGTGTGGGATGCTCCATTCCAAGTGACCGTGTAAACGGTATGTTAGAGACAAAATAAAGATGTCAAGGATACTATTGAAAAAAGCGGCCCAGATGCCGTGATAGATATAGACATCAAAATAAAATAAAGTTATAATGGCCCACGGCCATTCTCACAAAAATTACGGCCTCACTGGCCGGAGAATAAAATCCTGATGGCCTACAGCCATCGCATAAACCATCATCTACAAGTTTCAAAACGGCCCACGGCTGGAAACATAAAACAACAAACACAAATAAGTTCAAAAAACGGCCCACGGCCGGAACAACCAACCAATAAAGTTTTAATCAACGGCCACAACCAACCGGAGCACCAACCTTCACAGAGGTTTACCTTTGATTGCAAGAAATTTGGCTACGATAATCTCCCATTTCTTCATCCACCCTTGCTTTCTTCCTCAGCTCCTCTAGTCCATCCCTGCCGTCAGCACTTTCAAGCCAACTTCTCTTCCTCCTCTGTCCTTTCAGCTGTCGTTGATCAAGACGGACCCTTTCCTGCCCTTCTCAGGACGGGGATACAAATAGATTTCACGGTACATGTCGTCAACACGTTTACTATGCCACAAAGCGGTACTTGTGTTAGCATTGAGACTATAAATCATGTATTCCAAACTAATGTACTTCACACACTTAGGCCGACGGGCAGGTCCGAAATGGTGGTAAGATGGTATCATCCGCATCCTGGTTTTGGTTGTCGGTCTCTGGGAGCTGACATATATACTCAGCAGAGTTTTGAGCTGACATATAGATCCAATTCAGAGCGTGAAAAAGGTAGCCAACACCATCATCTTGGTCCGTTGATAGGATCGGATTGACATACTCACCAACTGGGGGCAAGTTGGTTAGGGTGGCAATGTCCATGACCATTGGAGTCATAGGACCACAAGGAAAGTGAAGAGTTGCTTGACCGACTCCAAAAACAGACAGCCACAGCAAGAAGGTTGTGGTCCATGGTCACTTCAAAGCGGGAATAATGGATTAACTCAATAATCCCAGAGGCTCTCCAAGAGGAAGAATTGTCCGGAGTCATACGGTCAACCCATTCGTTCCAAGCCTTATTTATCCTAGGCTAAGAACGAATCGTTCGGCTGGCAGTCTAGGCCGTCCAATCTAAACCATCAAAGAACAAGAGGAACTCATCCAGAATCATTCTACGGTGAAAAATGTTGAGGTCATGTACAGGAGAATGACGAAAGGACTGGTCAAATGCTGGACCCAAAATCATAGAAGAAGAAGAGGGAGAGATTTCAGAGAATTCCTGACCTGAAATATGTTCAGCTTCTGCAGCCAATGCGACCGAAAGATTTGGATTGGCAGAACCAGCAACACTAGGAAATTTCTTGGACCTTTTAAACACGATCTCAGGACACAGATGAGATACTGAAACTGGAATAAAGGAAGAAGATGGAAGTCCCTAGGAAGAAGAAGACGTAGCAGAGCAAGGCAGAGGAAGGACTTCACCTCGAATGAAGTTCAAATGAGCTGAGAAAGGGGGAAAAAGGATTGAGCAGTTGAAGGGGAGATTTGACCGGAAGCTATCATATCCTTCTCCTTCCCGAGGTGCGGCACATGTCGAAGATAATAATTACTTTCCTTACGTCTCTTCAAACTGATAGAAGGCTAAGAGACGTAAAGGAAGGTAGGGGCATTGTTAGTACACACACACACACACATATATATATAGCATTGTTAGTACATATATATATATATATGCGTATCTTCACCGGCCAACAAAAGTGAGACGTGTGGTGCACAAAGAGATAAACAAAAGTGCGATGCGCGTCGCACAAAGAGAAACAGAAGCATGACGTGTGGCGAACAGAGAAAGTTAAAGATGCGCAACGCGTGGCAAGAAGAATCAGGGGCGAGTGAGCTCACTTGCCCGGTCCAGCTGTCATGGCAGAAAAAGAGCGCGGCTCTGATCAACCCACGATCTAATGCAAATTCAAAAGTAAGGTGGGATCGATTTCCATAACCGAATTGAATGGTTAGATCACCGATTGAAGTACTCTATAAATCAGTATTTTAAATAGCGTTTATGGCGTACGCCTTGAGGCACACCTCAAGGCGTGTCGTTAGAAAAAGGCCTCGAGGCGCTTACAAAAAGCGTGGGGCGCTTGCCTAACATACGCCTCATTATATAAGGCGTATAAAAAGGCGTACGCTTTACGCTATTTTAACGCCTCATATATGAGACGTACACAACACTACACGTGCATGTTTAAAAAAAAAAACAGGGTTAAGTTTTCTTTGGTTAGGTTGTTTTGTTTAAAATACAAAAGAGAAGGTCAGTCGATTAAAAGAAAAAATCTAGAGTCTCTGAAAATCTAGAGAATGAAGATCAAGAACAAACCTAAAGTGAAGATCAAGAACATCATTCAAATAAAAATCTGAGTCTCTAAAATCTAGAGAATGAAGATCAAGAACAAACCTAATAAAGTAAAGATCAAGGCTGCCCAAAACAGGTATGTTTTATTTTTTATTTCAAATCGGCAAATCTGTCTCTCTGTTCTTCTTCTGAAATCGGCTGAAGCTCTCTCTCTCTCTCTCTCTCTCTCTCTCTCTCTCTCTCTCTCCGGGAGCTGTTAGGGTTTACATAGACACATTTTTCCTTTCTTTCTTCTTTTTTTTCTTTCTTTTTTTCTTCCTTTTCTTTTTCCCCCCCTTAAATCTCTGTTTTCCTTCTTTGATTGATAGGTCTTTTGCAGATCAAGGCCTCTTTGATCGATAGGCCTGTTTTTTTTCTTTCCGGAAATCTCTTTTTAAATTATTTGTGCCTTTTTGGAGATCAAGGCCTCTTTAATTGGTAGGCCTCTTTTTCACCAGAAACCCCTTTTTTTCAGTTATTTCTGCTTTTACTTAAATTTAATCAGGTGTTCTCAGTCACTGTTATTATGTTTATTTCGCCTGGTATGTTGGCTGCGTAATATTTTGATAACTAATTTGTTCTATTATTTTATTTTATTTTATTAGTTTCCCTATGTTCTTTTAGTCGCGCATGCATGTTATACTGAATCTATTTGTTTTCTTGTTAATTTCTATCAGTTACAATTTTATTTTTTGCAGCATTGCAGTTTCTCATTTAGTGTTTTGAGTAATTCCTTTGGACTGTATTATCTTTCCATTTCCCCTGCGGACCTATGAGCCCCACCGTCCTTGATATCTCTTACCTAACCGGTGTAATAATCCAAACTAATTCGTGGGGGTTATTCTGTAATAAACCAAAATATAGGGATTAATTTAAAATTTTAGAAAGTTAGCTACAAGTTTGACTTTGACTCATTGTGATTGGCGGTTTGTACTATAGGAAACTAAGTGCAACACACACAATTATAATCTCATAAGTTAAAACGTGTGGCTGGGATTTCATAAGAACAAATAAGGTAATTTAATAGTGGAGATTAAAACAAAGGAATACTGATGACCCCACATTTTGTAAATTCAAATGGACCAACAGTTGAACACCACGTGGTGTAGCTTGCAGTCCACGCAAGCTCAACCCTTTCCCGGGATTGGAAATTCCCTTTGGAAAAAGAGTACCCCGGGTCTGTATTGCGAGGCCAAGGGGAGGTCCACCCGAGGTGGAAACTTCTCCCTTCCCGGGAGGGGAATCTAGATAAGGGTGACTTCCTTCAACAGTCGAGGTAGGGCCTAACCCACCCCGAGATGGGCTAACTCGTCATCAGGCTGACCACCTTTAGAGGGTCCAGATAGGCTGATCACCTTCAACTGATCCGGATAAAGGGTAACTCCCTTCAACAGTCGAGTTAGGGCCTAACCCACCCCGAGATGGGCTAATTCGTCATCTGGGCTAACCACCCCGAAGAGGTCAACTCAGCATCTGGGCTAACCACCCCGGAGAAGGTCAACTCGGCATCTAAGCTAACCACCTCAGAGATGGTCAATTCGTCATCTGGGCCTAACCCATCCCAGAGATGGGCTAATTCGCCATATGGGCTAACCGCCCCGGGATGGTCATTAAAGGGAACGAGCTTCCCGAGGTTGGATAGACCATGTTAGCTCCTCGGGGAAACCAAGGGGATAATCTCATGAATCACCACCATTTCTTTCTATGAGTGGATACGTAGCCCCTTGCCATCACGACGAAAGGTCGCCTTTGGGGAAGAGGCAATTCACTAAGGCAAACGCCCAAGTGTTGCAGAACCACTGTCACACTTTGAGGCCCAGGCTGGAAACCGACACTCAGGTCAAAACTTACCCAAGGTTGCCGGCTATCACAAGGACGCAATCCTGAGGGATGGCGACAAGCATTGTTGGCCCGACATCTAGGGATACTCGTTGGACACATTTAGTAAGTCCTTTTGAACCCTACCCTGGGGAATCACGCTCTGGTAAACCTTAGCACTTTAGCGTGATTCCCACTCGGGATCCGCATCCCAGACCCTTTTGGGAGATCACGCCCCTGCAAATCAGGCGCCTGTACAGGACCCCAACTCGGGGTTGACATTCCAAATCTCTTCTCATGGGTAACCACCCTATGACAGGTTTAACACACTTCCGTGATTCAAACTCGAGGTTCCCACCCCACGGTTCCCAAGAATTACATGATTTAGTCTAAACAAAAAGGGAGGGGGGAAATTGAGAAACCCTTTTAGAAATGGAGGTCCAGAGAGATGGTCCCGTTGACCCAGGCGGATGGCACAGATCCACACAGATGGTGTCTGGGGGCCGGTCGAATTGCAGAGTGATCATACCCGCCTCTCGTGGTGTGACAAGTTTCCCTTATAGCATCTCGGTTGAGCGACACTTGTCACTCGGATGAGAGGCTTTGGCCCAAGATGAGGGCCATAAAAGCCTTTACCACTGAGGAGTAAAGGCAACTTCCAGACCTGAGGGAAGTTACCTTAAGGCTGAAGAACTTGGAGACCTTTCCTGGAGGAAGCTATTAAAGCTCTCTACAACTCTGTCTCTCTGAAACATTCCTTAGGTCATTTCTCTAATCCCGGTCGTCTCTCTTCTTTGACGTTTCTTTCAAGGTTTTAAGGGAAACCTTACACTGGAACGGCCATTCTGTGGTTTAGGCCGGTGTATGACAGGTATCCGAACCGAATCAACGCGAGTCGGTAAGCTTTCCAGGTGCTGACACCTGTCTTGTTCGCTTATCCAAATTAATCTTGTTTTGCTTACCATTTTGGGGATCAACAATACTAATCTAAATAGGATTGAATTAGATAAGGACAATGATTAGTTCATCTAGAGCTAGAACACTTTAATCTAAAGGTTAGAATTAGTCAAATCTAATCTAAGGGCTGTAATTTAACATATTATCCTAAACTAATTACACTCCTAGACTAAGTTAAACTCTATAGAATTTCTATATAAGCAATAGAGCTGGATGTTTAGATCAAATAATTAAAAGAAGAGGAATTGCTGGAGCACTAAAGCTGGGAATTGATGAAGATCAAGGAAGAAGAAGAAGAAGAAGAAGAAGAAGAAGAAGAAGAAGTTCATCTCAACACCAACTCAAAGTCCAAGGTACGTATTCGGATTAATCTTCATTTTCGATATGAGCTAGGTGCATATGTCATATTCAGTGAGTATGACATAGTACATCTCTTTCTTCTACTCTTTTTTAATGGACAACATGATAAAAATACTATTTTTCTGGGTTTGAATACCATGCTAAGATCAAGATGAGTTTGTATGATATGTGTAAATTAAAATTGTTGATTTGGTTCGGAATTCAAATCCATTATATATGTTAAGATAAATTATTTATTAAAAAGGACTCAAGGTTTTAGTTTCTGGAAATTCTGGGCGGATTGGTGAGATCGGAAGGGTCACGGTATACCGTGAGTGTGCCAACCTCACTCACTGGGCCAGATCGGCGGAGGGCCGGCATACCATTAGTATGCTAATCCCACTGCTAGGCCAGATCGGCAGAGGATCTATATAACGTGAGGCTACCGACCCTCTGTGGTGTTATAAATTGTTTACTGTTTTGTGTGCTCATGTAGGGTCGATATACCATGAGTATATCGATCCCTCTGTGTGTTTATTTTGTGTTTACTGTTTTGTGTGCTCATGTAGGGTCGATATACCATGAGTATTTCGATCCCTCTGTGTGTTTATTTTGTGTTTACCGTTTAGTGTGCCGATGTAGGATCGATATACTGTGAGTGTGCCAATCCCACCAGCACAGGCTAGATCGGTAGATCCAGGGTAGGGTCAGGGTATACCGTGAAATTCAAAGTTGCTCCGATTGAAGTGATATTTTACAAGCATGTTTACAATACCTTAATTAGACTAGATATGATAATGGAATTGCTTAATATTGAATATTTGGAATTTATAACTTATTGTGGAAAATTGGCTATGTTTGCCCAACGGGTAAATTTTTGAATGACATTACTATGACATTGGAACTCATTATGATCATCTTTATTATCTAAAAATACATCTGCTCATGTACACAAGTTGTTTTGATTAGTTAAAGTTCACGATTCTCTACACTTGCACAACATTGCCTAATTCAGCACAATAACCTTGTATTGGTCTAATGCATTGACTTGACACCATATTTCCATATTACTGGGAATTTATGGCTATAATGAGTGTTATTGTGATCTAAGAATCATAATATCGGTGAGGAAGTCCCGGAAGGACTAATTTGCATGTGTTGAGGGAATAGCTAACCCAATAGACCAATTCTGTACATCTTATTATATTTAATAGATGATGAGTGAAAATCTGTTAGTAGCTCGGGTAATGTTCACAAGGGAAGTTCTTTGTGATGCCCTAGGATTCGTCCCCGTGATAAAAAATAAGTCTGGGGATTGTGCCTCCTAAGTCGAAGCCCCTAGAAACTATGATGCGCACATGGAATATCTTATCTTTGTCAGTGGTCGTGTATGCGGGGGATGGTGCGAGAAGACATCTTGGTCAAAGTAAGATCGATCGGGTGTGGGACATACACTATTCGAATGCCAAACAGCATACATCTTGCATTGCATATGATTGTATTTAGATCACACTTGGTGATTA
>JAUPMG010269406.1:0-19517 GCA_031762675.1 Pachysandra terminalis
ATACATGTCATCCAAAACCGCTGCAAACATGAGGTGGCATAGTGACAGTCGCACTACAGATGGGGTGTTAAGACATCTTGCGGATTCACCTGCTTGGCAATATTTTGACCTCAAGAATTCGAGTTTTGTAGAAGATCCTCGTAATATTCGTATAAGGTTAGCGAGTGACGGTTTCAATCCATTCAGGACAATGAGTCTTGCGCACAGTACCTGGCCGGTCGTTCTAGTGCTGTACAACTTGACACCCTGCTTCCCACAACTCCTTTGATCGAAGAGCTGAAGGAGTTGTGGGAAGCAGGAATACAAACTTATGATGCATCGAAAAATAAGACATTTATGATGCGTGCGGCGTTGCTCTGGACCATCAGTGACTTTTCAAGTTATATCATTTTGTCAGGTTGTAGTAAAAAAGGAAAGTTTGCATGCCCTACATGCCGCAAAGACAAATGTAACCGATATTTGTTTAAGGGCTGAAATCAATGTTACATGGGGCATTGTCGATTCTTACGAGCTGATCACAGATTTTGAAGGTATAAACAATCTTTTGATGGTACTATCGAGTCCAGAGATGCACAATACCATTGTCCGAGTCGAATGTTTTGAAACAGTTGGAGCGTATTGACTTCACTTTTGGGAAGACAACTGAAAGGAAAAGATCAAGACAAAGAAGAGATGACAGTATGCCATATAACTGGAAGAAGAAGTGCATATTTTTTGAGTTGCCATAATGGAAGCATAATTTATTAAGGCATAATTTGGATGTCATGTATATCGAGAAGAATGTTTGTGATAATGTTCTCGGTATGTTGTTAGACATTGATGGGAAGTCGAAGGATAATCTAAACGCTCGTTTAAATTTGGTAAAGATGGGTGTGGCATCAATCACAGCCACAGTTCAGACATGGCAAAGACAAAATTTTCTTGTCACCTGTGTGTTTCTCTATGAACTGGGGTCAAAAAGGAACAATTTTGTAATGTCTTGAAGAACGTGAAAGTTCCAGATAGTTATTCTTCAAGTATTGCAAGGTGCGTCAATGTGAGAGACTGTAAAATCTCGAGACTGAAGAGTCACGACTCCCATGTGATAATGCAGCAATTTTTGCCAATTGCAAGATATGACCCAAATTGAAGAATGCATTGCCATTACATTATGTCATTTGGAGAAAATATTCCCGCCTGCATTCTTCAACATTATGGGGTTTTTTCCAATCCATCTAGCTAGAGAGGCAAGGCTGGGTGGACCTATACAGTACCGATGTATGTATCCCGTTGAAATGTATATTTTTTAAAATGGTACAAGATGCACTAGCATATGTTTAAGTTGTATTCTAAACATGTGTAACAAGTAATGCAATTGTGTCTATAGGTATTTTTACAGACTAAAGTAGTACGTGCATAATCGAGTTCAACCAAAAGGATCTATTGCTAAAGGTTATGTAGCAGAAGAGTGCCAAACATTTTTCTCAAGGTATTTAGAGTGGCAGCAGGCACACCTCTATGTATTATTCAATTGTGACAAGGTTTCTAAATATCGCATGTAAGTCAATAAAAACGTGATCACTTTGTAACTTACAACTGGTACATCCTATTTACACAGCTAACTAAGATATATCATGTAAAAATTTCAGGCAACACCAGGACCAAATTACTACGATCAATTACAGCGTTCGTCTCCATGTAAGACAGAGGTTGCACAATAAAAACTTCATTGGGTGGTTAAAAAATGAGGTAAGTTGTTATCTTCCATCAAATATGTTTTTCACGAGGAACCAACTGTGCTTCACATCAGGTTGAAGTGCTCTTAGAGGCAAATATTGAGGTATCCACCGACGTCATCTCACTGGCTCACGGTCCAGTATCAATTGTAAAACGGTTCAAAGGTGACATCATAAATGGGTATAGATTTCGTACTGTAGACAAGGAGATCTGATAGAAAATTAGAATAATGGAGTTGCAGTAACCGCGAGTACTACAAGTTATGCATCTATAAAAGACAGAAACCCGATCGCAGGAGAAATTACATATTACGGTCGATTAACTAATATTGTAGAGGTGTCTTACTCAGAAAGATTAGAGTTCATTATGTTCAAGTGTGAGTGGGAAGATGTGATGGCACAGGGACGAGGAATTAAGAAAGATGAGTTCGGGTTCACACTCGTCAACTTTAACAGGTTGTTACCCGCGCTCGAAGGTACTGATGAACCTCTTTCTTTTAGGATCTCAAGCAAAACAAGTCTTCTATGTTCAAGACCTTAGCGAACCAGAGTGTCATCCTATGATAAAGAATAAACCTAGGGACTTGTTTGACATGGATGGCGATTCTACTGGTGTTAATGCTGATTTTGTAAAGAATGAGCGATTTGTCGATCAACGTTTAAATACATTGGAATATCATGAAGATGGTGGTCTTAGATGGGTAAGGGAGGAAGTGCCAAGACAAACCATTGAAGGTGGTGGTCTTGGACTGTTACCCACATCCCAACAACGGAATGAGCACAACACACCTCCTATTGAAGATGAAGAATTAACCGAAGATGAATCGGATTTTGATGAAAATGCTTCCGAAAGCGCTTAATGTAATTGTTTCAGTGTATATTATATGTTAAATAATTATCTGGACTGACCCATTATAGAATTTGAATGTTAAATAATTATCTGGACTTACCCGATATGAAATTTGAATGTTAAATAATTATCTGGACTTACCCGATATGAAATTTGAATGTTAAATAATTATCTGGATTTACTCGATATGAAATTTGAATGTTAAGTAACTATCTGGATTGACCTGTTATGAAATTTGAATATTAAATAATTATCTGGATAGTCCGGGTATGAGATTTGTAAGTTAAATGGCTATCTGGACCGTCCCGATATGAGATTTGTAAGTAAAAACAATTTCTGGATACTCTGGGTATGAAATTTGTAAGTCAAATCACTACCTGGACTGTTCTGGTATGAACTTTGTAAGTAAAACAATTGTTTGGACAGTCTGGGTATGAGATTTGTAAGTCAAATCACTATCTGGACAAGTCCGGATATGAGATTTGTTAAGTCAAATAATTATTTGGACAGTCCGGGTATGAGATTTGTAAGTTAAATCGCTATCTGGATCATCCCAGTATGAGATTTGTAAGTAAAACAATTGCCTGGACAGTCTAGGTATGAGATTTGTAAGTCAAATCACTATCTGGACCATCTCGGTATGAGCTTTGTAAGTTAAAAATTGTCTGGAAAGTCTGGGTATGAGATTTATAAGTCAAATCACTATCTGGACAGTTTAGGTATGAGATTTGTAAGTGAAATAATTATCTGGATAGTCCAGGTATAAGATTTGTAAGTTATATGGCTATCTGGATCGTCCCGATATGAGATTTGTAAGTTAAATGGCTATCTAGACCGTCTCGGTATGAGCTTTGTAAGTTAAATGGCTATCTGGACTGTCCCGGTATGACATTTGTCAGTAAAACAATTGTCTAGACAGTCTGGGTATGAGATTTGTAAGTCAAATCACTATCTAGATGTAAATAGTTGCCTTTCTAGATTTGTAAGAAAATCACTGTATGCTCAATTATATATTTTTTGTTTATGTTAAATAACTATCATTTTCATTTGCTCAATTTTATATTTCCTTTTCATTTGTAAGCCAAATAACAATTTGGACAATCCGGGTATGGGATTTGTAAGTCAAATAATTATCTAGACAGTCCGGGTATGAGATTTGTAAGTTAAATGGCTATCTGGACCGTCCCGGTATGAGATTTTTGTAAGTTAAATGGCTATCTGGACAGTTCCGCTATGAGCTTTGTAAGTTAAATGGTTATCTGGCCTATCCTAATATGAGATTTGTACGTAAAATAATTGTCTGGACAGTCAGGGTATGAGATTTGTAAATCAAATCACTATTTGGATGTAAATAATTGTTTATCTAGACTTGTAAGTCAAATCACTGTCTGCTCAATTTTATATTTCTTGTTTATGTAAATAATTGTTGAAGTTAAAAAATTATCCTTTTCATTTGCTCAATTTTATACTTTTTGTTTATGTAAATAATTGCTTTTGTAGTTCTTTTTCTTTAACAGCTTCACTATGACAGACGGATACGAGGATGTAGCTGGGACATCTTCAGGGCCATCCGCGCTGAAGAGGACTCGAGGCCCGACCTGGTGCCTCGAGCTTCATCGGATGTCTGCAGGGTGTAAGATGACAGTGTATGTAGATCACAATGGGGCCCCGATTGGGGAAAGTGCAACCAAGTTGGCGAACTACTTTGGAACGCTAGCACGTGATTCACAATTGATTAAGTTGGATGCCCCAACGTGGCACACGATTACACCATCTACTCGGGACCGTGCCTGAGAATAAATAAACATATAACTTTTCTACTTTCGTCAAGTATTTTAAGTTTGTTTATTTATTAGGATTATGTAATGCCCTAGTGTAATTCCACATTTTCCTTGGTTTGTGCAATGCAGGAAGAATTTGATATCCCGACTGACACCCATAAATACAATATGGAATCCATTGGGAAGAAATTGAGGGAATATAGGTCCTACCTCAAACGGGGCATATTTAACAAATTCGACAGCAATGCGTTACAATATGCAAAGTGTCCAGATCGTTGACCACCAGAGCAGTGGAGCAATTTTATTGCCTTCTTGCATTCCGATGAGGCCTAGGTATGATGTATTTATAATATTTTCTATTTCCTTATTATCGTAGACTACAAATTAAAATAAATAATAAATACGTCTTACTTGTTGATTAATATGTGATGCAGAGAAGAAGCATGAGAAATAAAGACCACATATCGAAGCAGACACTTATGCATATGTCTGGTTCAAAGAGCTTTGCTAAGGTGGCGGAGGAGGAGGTAAATTTCTCATATATAGTTATCTACTAAATTATTAATTTTTGTTTTACGCTCTTACATACCTGTGATTTGAGAGAATGTTTTTTTTCTTCTGTGCTCTAATAGTGGGTGAAGAGCGGTTCTAGTTTGCCGTTGAATCGAACAGATATCTTCCCAATGACACATATCAATAAGGATGGACATCCCATTTCTCAGAGGCAACTAACAAAATAATATAATAAGTGTTCCTTGGTACTTTTTCTTTATAGCTGAATTTCTTGCTTTCCGTAGTTCCATCATTTAGACTTTGTAAATTTTGTTAATGACGATACAACGGTGTGGACTTATAAGTAGATGCCCGTTTTCTCTTTTGTTCGCCTTTTGTATACTTTTCGCTACATCTGGCTTTTTCTTTTCACGTACACCTATTACTTTTCTTTAAATATTCACTACAAATTAAAGAAGTGCCATTAATGAAGAGTAAACCTCAAAAAAACCCATTCAATTGCCAGTGTTAGGGAAGGATATGACCGGAATACCTCTGAACAAAACAAACGCCTTGGCTGATTTTGAGTGAAGCAAATAGAAAGAATATCAGCCGTGGTCCTAGTTGTCGGGTTAACCTGCTGCCGACGTGTCACACAGCAGTGCCCACAGCTTTTTATCCACAATCCGTTTGAAAGACCGTCAAGCTTACAAACGGTTATTTGTTTCAACGTTGTTTAACACAGTCAAACACCAAAGAGGCATTAAAGACTTCATCGGCATTTGACCCGTCAACGCTAAACCAGCGTTTTGAAATTGTAAGGATCCCTCTCTCTCTCTCTCTCTCTCTCTCTCTCTCTCTCTCATAGTCTGGTTTTTCATTTCTACACCAAAACACTAAAACACTTCCAAAAAATCCTTCGTCCCTAGTTTTTCCTTTCTTCTAAACCACTTCAAAACCAACCAAGCAAATCCCTTCATCCCTAAATTGTCCAACCTTGCAAAACCATCAAAAAACCCGGCAAATCCCTTCGTCCCTGGTTTTTAATTTCTTCTTCTAAACCACTTCAAAACCCAACAAATTCCTTCGTCCCTCTTTCGTCCAGCCTTGCAAAACTAGATCTAAACCTTGATAAAACCCTAGATCTAAACCCAACAAAAATCCTAGATAAAAAACCCCCAAAACCAATTCGTTTTTTCCCAAAGGGAATCCCTTCGTCCCCGATCTGCGTAACCCACTTCTTCTTCGGTTAGGCTGCAAAAATCCTAAATCCAACAATCTTTGAACCATTGTGCTGCTACAGGTAATAGGTATTTTTGTTTTTTTTAGAGTTTTATTCTATTTTTTCAGTCGATTTGTGCATGTTGGTTGGTCTTATTATCATTATTTTTTTTCTTTGTAAACATATGATTGCAATGCTAATCAAGGTCTGAAATTTTTATTTTTATTTTTTATTTTCTTCTTCTCATTATAGGATTTAGGCTTGATTATGATCCCAAAAAATTTTCATTTAGATTCTTTTGATGGAATGCGTTTTTATGTTTAAAATGGGTAGGTCTTTTCCAAACCTTTCGAGTGGCAATGTTTCCTTGCCCGTATAGATTTGGACCTGTACGTTTTTGTTGTTTATAGAAAAATTCTATTATCTATAAGATGGAGAACAAAGGTCATCCATTCAGCTGATGAGCAACTGAACCAAGAAACTAGATTTGGACCTGTATGTTTTTGTTCTGTTTTGTCTTTAAGAATCTGAAAAATCTATTGGAAAGAGGATAGACTATTGAAGAACAATAGAGAGGGAAAGAGAGTTTTTTTTTCTGTTTTGTCTTTAAGAATCTGGAAAAAAAAAAAGTAGATTTGGAGGGGGAAAGAGAGATTTCTTCGACATCAACGTTTGTTCAAATGCCTTATTCTTGGTTCCTGTATAAAACTTGTTTGCTTAGCTTGAGGATGATTAAAGAATGCACAAGTTGAATATGATTTGAGCAAGTTGAAGTCAAGTACAGCAAAAATACAGATCTATAATGACATTACTAGTTAATGCACAAGTTGAACATGATTTGTGATGTTGACGTTCATTCATGGCTACATAGGATTTTGGACCTGTATGTTTTTGTTATTTATCGAAAACGTCTATTATCTATAAGATGGAGAAGAAAGGTCATCCATTCAGCTAATGAGCAACTGACTCAAGAAACTAGATTTGGACCTTTATGTTTTTGTTATGTTTTGTCTTTAAGAATCTGAAAAATCTGTTGGAAAGAGGATAGAAAATAGAAGAACAATAAAGAGGGAAAGAAAGATTTTGTTCTGTTTTTTCCTCACTGTGGTCCTCATTGTGGGGTTCACAGCGTGGTGACGCATGGCACAGCTTAGCCCTCAGCTGTTTAACCTCCTTTGTTTGAAAGACCGTCAATGGGTAACAAACGATCGTTACTGTGCCGTTGAATATGTTCTGTATATCTTTTTTTTTATTCTCATTAACGTATTTGTTTTTGTGTTTACAGGAGTTTTCAAAAGACTTCTTCGTTTTACTCAACTTTATCACATAAACAAACAATCAGCTCCAAATATAAGGTTTGTTTCAAGAATTTTTATTTTTTTTTGGGAGTATTTGTTGCAGATTCATTTTGTCCGTTTACACAAAAAACTCAAGTGGTTGTAACCGAAACATTTCTAGCAATTGTTCTTATTCAAGGGGTATTAATGGCATTTCCTACTTTGGTAAATTCAATTAAATGTACTTGCTTCCTTCTCTTATCTCTATTTGGTCATGAAGTTTTTCACTGCCTTCTGTTTCCATCATTTGGTTTCACAGAAGCTTCGAAGCCATGTTGGAATGACTGTAACTGTTAAACTTTACAGTGTAGTTATCAATTCTCTCTTCTATGTAATATATAATAGTGTAGCTCATGTTTGATCATATGCTTCAATAGATACTTTTAAATTTAAATGTAGAAGTTTTTGATGTTTGTTTCTCTCATCTAAATAATTGTTAAGTTTCATACGATGAATTAGAATTGCCTCAGCATTGATTAACGTTTATACAGTGTTTCTCTGCAATACACCTACAACTTAGTTTCTTGCTTAGCATTCATATTCCCTAAGATTTTTTGTGTATGTCACACAGGTGTTATTTGTTTTGCTAGGCTATGTAGTGTTGGTGAGGGAGTGTGGTAGGCTTAAACATTTGTTTGCCTCTGTTTCGGATATGGTGTTTCTGTGTTGTTGGTTCTGATACTTTGCTCCTTGGTGGTGGGGTCCTTGGTCTGAACCGGATGCAGTGCCTGCTGCTGTTTGGGTGTTTCTCTGTTGATGGTGTGCTGATGGACTGTTCTGTTGAATTTTTCTGCTGGGGACCTGCTGGGTTTACCTACTAGTGGTGATGTTTGCTATGGTGGTGTTGTTGCTTGTTGATTTGCTGCTCAACTGTGTGCACGGCCTGTGTGATCTTGATTGTTTTGCTGGTGCTATTGTTTTTGTATTTAGTTGTAATGCTACTCTATTTTGGTTTGCTGCTAGCTTGTTCATATCCTAGAAGGAACCAAAGTTGTAAAAGTGAGAGGGGAGAAGATGAAGGGCTTGAAGGATCCATTGAAGCATTTGCTTCTTTATTTTTTTTCTTTTTACCTGGACTTCATGTAGGAAGTAAAGATAAGAGTGCTTATGTTGAGGGTTTTTTGACAGGCTCAGATACTTGTGTATGCAAATGGAAATGATGCGCCATACCCATTTGGTTTTTGTTGTTGTTTGAGAAGAACTAAAGCACTGGGATATTATGTTCTTAAACACACTGTTTTTGAATTATTTAATTATTTAACTATGAGAGAGTCATTGTGGCATAAGCTAAATCACTTCCTCAATTGGACGTAATGGAAAACCTACAATGCAATGTTCAGGTGATGGGATACAATGTACAGGAGTTTCTTTGTTGAGTTTCTGTTACAACAAAGAAGTGTTTTTGACAGGATCAGATACTTGTGTATGCAAATGGCAAAATTTTCTGCAGTTGCAAGAAGATTGAACATTGCAAGGGTGCACTCAAAATTTCCCTAGACTGAACTGGATTGAATTGTAAAAGCTTGGACAACCCCACTAGTTGAAATTAACAGATTGTGAAAGTCTACCCAATGATAGCTATTCACAGTTGATAGAAAGAATCCACTACACAGTCTTTTTTACAATTTTTTCCCTCCATTGTTGTGTGATACATGTTTAGAGGTTTTACAACCTCTTAGTGATTGTGATAACTTTGATGAAGATGTATGAGGTGTTGCAGGAAAAAATGAATAAAAAATAGAGATAGCATCAATAGCACAGGAAATAGTTTTAGAGGGTGGGGTTTGTATCCTAGAGCAGATAAATATGTTCAATTCATCCCTAAATAGGGAAATCTGAACGCTCCTTTGGAGGTATGTAGTTGTAACATTAGGCCTTGTTGAGATTGATTGTATGAATAAATCTGAAGGCACCCTTGGAGATCTTGTTTTGAATGCTCTTTTTATTGAGAAACATAAGAGATATTACATGAAAGGGGCACACCAGAATCTCCCCAAACAGGACAGACTCAACCCAAAGCAAGACATCAGTAAAAACACTCTATCTGAAATACAACAAAGATCCACACTAATTCAACCAAGCACTAAATCAGTCAACTCAGCCCAGTAAGGTCACTCACTCAATCAAGCACTTGAGTAACATCCCAAAACACCCTCATCAATACATAATATAACTCAAAGTAGTACACAACCAAAAACAGACAGCATCAACTTCATCACATTAGCACTTCTACTCTTGAACAAGGACCTTCCATCCAGCATCATACCAACAGTCAAAGATTGCTCCAGAAAAATATTAATTGCAATATTAGTGCCATTCCAAATGCCACAAAAAACTTCACCAACCAATCCTGGAAATAAGAGAATAAACTATGGTAAAAAAAAGAACCGTAATTTCATAGAAGTGCTTAAATTGAAATGCAGAAATTTAGGATTTACATAATAGGTGAAACTTCTATCATAGTTTATACACGTAGTTTCCAGATAAAAAAGGTACCAGTGATGCACAGTGATAACAGGGCAAATCAACAATTAGAAAACCAATCACTAAACGAAAGGTACATCAAATGCCATGAGAAAGCATCATAAAAGTTGATGATTAAATTTGATTCTAAATCATATGAAGGCAAAACAGTAGAAAAGTTGTCCCTATTACAACTTCATCTTGCTGCACATTCAATGACGGCCACTTTACAAGGAAGGTGCTCAGTATATGAAGGAAAAATGTAAAAGAAATGAAAAAAATAAGAGAGCATTTAGATTTCAGGTGCCACTAAATTCTACAAACACAATCTTTCACTGTTTTGAATAAGTAAGGTCCATTAAATGAGTGGTTAACTATGTACCCAAAGCAACAACTATATTTCAGCTCCAACAGCACCTGTGTGAGATACACAGAAAAAAAATTAGATTTCAGCTTCTAACAAATTAAATAGGTCTATTTACTAGATTGAATTTGCCAAGGAAGAAAGGCCCTTAATACCCCTTGCTCTGATCTTCGTGTATAGTGTTGTTGGGGTACTTTTGTGAGTTAATAATTGGGAATGAATGTTGTTGATAAGATCCACTAGCATATAAATGCTGATAATGCATTCTCTTTTCCCATTTGAAGTGCTCAAAGTAATTTTTTTTTTATTTGATTTCATATTTATTGTTAATCTAGGCTATTGCTTTTAGCTGGTTTCTTTTAATTATATCCACATTTATAATTGTGCTAGATACACATCATAGAGAATTTATATAGTGTAAAGCTAATACACAAGATCTTACCGAGCTTTAGACGATCAAAAGCGAAGAAAAGATTTATCAGAGCGAGATCTTTCTTCTATTCGATCGATCTTTTCTACTATGAACAAAGATTGAGCTTTGCCCTAATTTGTTTTTATAGAGATCTGAGAGAGATGCCAAACAGAAATATAAGCCATCAACAAATTTAGAGTTAAAGAAACTAAAACTAAAAATAAAAATTTCAGACCTTGATTAGCATTGCAATCATATGTTTACTAAGACAAATAAAGAAAAAAAATAACGATAATAAGACTAACCAACATGCAAAAATTGACTGAAAAATAGAATAAAACTCTTAAAAAAAAAATACCTATTACCTATAGTAGCACAATGGTTCAGAGCTCCCAACCTTGTACAGTCCACAACCATTGTTCGGTATTACCTTCGCCTACATTTAAAGGCATCGGACCTTTATACATGAGAAGAAAGGTTTAGCCCACATCTGATTTTCGTTGGGTTTTGAAATGGTTTAGAAGAAGAAATGAAAAACCAACTAAAGAAATGAGAAGAGGTTTAGATTGAGAGAAAGAGAGAGAGAGAGAGAGAGTGAGATGAGAAGAGGTTTAGACTGTGAGAGAGAGAGACCGAGCGGGATCCTCGAAATTTCAAAACGCTAGTTTAGCGTTGACGGGTCAAACACCAACGAAGTCTTTAACGCCTCTTCGATATTTGATGCGTTGAAACAAACGACCGTGAGGATAAAAAGCTGTGGGCCCTGCTGTGCAACGTGTCAACAGCAGGTTAACCCCACAGCGACGACCACAACTGATATTTTTTCAGAAGAAAGCTATGATACTCAAAATAGATGAGGGATATGGGGGAGGCTTGCACTGGAAGAAAGGGTGATGTATGGGAAAGAGTGATATATGGGAGAAGAGTTGGGCCGGAAGAAAGGTAATAGAGAAAAGTTGTGACGTGTGAAAGAAAACTAAGTTTTTTAATTGCCTAAAATAGATAAGTAGTAAATAAAGAATTGTGAGGGATGGGGAGGGAAGCTTTGAGAGGCCTCCTCCCTTAGAAACGTTCTGTTATATATTATATAGATTGGTTGATATTTTTTTTTTTAATATGAAAAACTAAAAAATCTGAGAATTGAGGGATAGGGGAGGGAAGCCTTGAGAAGCCTCCTCCCTTAGAAACCGTTCTGTTATATAGATTGGTTGATATTTTTTTTTTTTTAATATGAAAAACGAAAAAATCTGAGAATTGAGGGATGGGGGAGGGAAGCCTTGAGAGGCCTCCTTCCTTAGAAACCGTTTTATTACATATTATATAGATAGATGGGCTGATATTATTTTTTTTAATATAAAAAATTTCAAAATCTGAGAATTGAGGGATGGGGGAAGGGAAGCCTTGAGATGCCTCCTCCCTTGTAAACCGTTCTGTTATATATTATTTGGATTGGCTGATATTATTTTTTTTAATATAGAAAACTAAAAAAATCTGAGAATTGAGGGATGGGGGAGGGAAGCCTTGAGAGGCCTCCTCCCTTAGAAACCGTTCAGTTATATATTATATAGATATAGATAGATGAGCATTCTTTCTTTCTAGGGTTTCACACAGGCATTTCGAATTCTCTTTCTCTCTCTCGGGAAGCTATAGATGTTTGTTATCGAGTTTCGATCAACCGTGTATCATCCTTTTCTCCTGAAAGAAGGAAAAAAAAAAGAAGAGAATTGTTATGTTAGATTTCGTAGTTTTTACGTTGGAAATCTTATGCGTTAGAAAAATTTGTGTATTCTAACATTTTACACTATAACTCTTTCTTAACGAGATTTTTCGTTTGACTTATTTCCGTTATTTCAGCAGAATCAGCACCACGTATTAATGATATTTTTCTCCAATTTTCCAGTTATATCCTGAAGACGTAAGATTTAATTGACTTCAATTTTTTATTTTCATCTCTTGGAATAAATAAACCTACAGAGGAAGCGCTTTGGATCAGAGGCTGTTGAACGGAGACCATTGGGCGGAAATCTGTCAAGGCTTGCTGAAAAAACAGTTCTCTTGTATTTAGGCTTTGAATTCGGCTTCAAATACAGCTACTGAAGGTTTAAATTTTGGATACATCAAATCTTTGAGGTGATTATTCACTTTTTGAATTCTGTATTCGGACAAAACAATTTTAACGTTTTGATTTCCAATTGTTTTATGGACTAAAGTAGTGTCGTTAAAGGTGTATAGGCTTTGTGCTATTTGAAGTTTGGTTTTCTGGAAAACATGGAAAGGTTGCTGTTGTCTGTCGTGGCGGCAAGCCAGGCTGGGGGACAATCTGTGTTTGCGACGATGAAGTTTGCAGTTTTACCTATAGCCAAAGTTTTTACTATGTGCTTTCTGGGATTTCTTATGGCGTCAAAGTACGTTAACATTCTACCTGCAAGCGGCCGGAAGCTTCTAAATGGGGTAAGCAAGATAGAAACTATTGGAAGTTCGATTAAGTTGCTTTTATGACTTACTGCTTTTTCAGGATGATATATTTGTGCTGTGTCATAGACTCTGCATTCGTATAATCTTTCTTTGGTTGGCTTCATCTGTTATGTTGATACTAACTGCCAGCTTGGATATGTGATGCAGCTGGTCTTTTCGCTCTTGCTTCCATGCTTGATATTCTCTCAACTTGGAAGAGCTGTCACGTTACAAAAAATGCTTGAGTGGTAAGAATCTCTCGCTGTGAACTAGCTCGTTGTTCTCGTTTTGGGATGTGTTCCTGGAGTTGGTTGAGCTTTTAAATTTCAATCTTAGAACTCATTTTGGGCACTTTTCACAATATGGATTTCTACTTTGTGTCAAATGATTACAGCTTAAATTGATACCAATAGACCCATGATATGGATACAATAGATGATACCATTCTGGAAAAAAGATAGCAATTGATGGGAAAAAAATTGTTATTGGCCATGACATTGCATCAATGTCTAATATTTTGCTTCTGCAAACTAACTATACATTTGTATCTGTATTGAGTATCTTGGACATGTCTCTTTCTTTATGGTGCTAAGTTTATTAAAGTACCATAACAACTGTAATGCTTTTAGAATTTTTCTTTTTTAATTTGCTAGTTATTTTTTCTGTCTAGCATTTGGATAATGATGAAATTCTTTAAATAGTAAAGGTTTTAAGTAGAGAAATATGGTTAGGGTCTATAACTGACTTCATTTGATGTTATTGAGTAGCATATAGTTGCATTTTGCCAATTCCTTGTAGTGTTACACTTTCCGACAATACCTGCTACTAGGGATGTACAAATGGGCAGGGCCGCGCATGCCGGCCAGACATGATTTGGTCCGTGCCCAGGCATGGCATGATTTGTGCCATACCAGGCTGGGTTCATTGCCCACGGCACGACACGGGCACGATTAGGCTGCGTTTTGGCCAGATTTGTAGGCAAAAGCACGGGCCCGGCCCATTGGATACTCCTACCTGCTACTGGACACTGTAGTGTTATTGTTAATTTGGAACAGAATATTAGTTAATCGTGTCTTTACTTTGTTGTTTGCTTTATAGCTGTCTCAATGCTTCCTCATTGCAGCTCGTAGTTTTGAGCAATGTTTTTAAATGCTGAGGCATGAGGCAAGTCCTTGGACCCTAGCTCAAGTTCAGAGCCATATGTCTCATGAGCACTGCCTTTTTCTTATTATTAAACAAATACATAACAGTAATACAGTATATGCTAATGTGACTGTTAAGATAAATAGCAAATATGAAGAAATATCTGATTTAAGTCCAACATTGTATTAATCCTAGGGAGCCCAGTTTTTTTGCAATTTTTTTTATTTGATTAACCATGGTATTTTTCATTTCATCTATAGTTTGGGCATATTTGTAATACATTCTTTTCCTCTTTTATGGTTGAATGGGGTTCTGGATTTTGTTCTGTCTCAAGGTAAGAGCTGTGTCCTTCATGAGCAAAGTGTACTTTTGGCATGCACCTTGGGGTGTTATTGTATGCCACACCTCGAGCACAGGCCTCAAAGCCCTTAAAACCAGTGGTTTTGTGGGGATCCTGCTCCTTTCTCACATGTGATAATACATAAATGCCAAATATGTGACTCTTATTATTCCATTTGCAGGTGGTTTATTCCCGTCAACGTAGTTCTGTCTACCATATCAGGCTCCCTAATAGGTTTAGCTGTTGCATCCATTGTCCACCCGCCATATCCATTCTTCAAGTTTACTATTATACAAATTGGAATTGGTATCTCTCTCTCTCTTGAAATGTTGTCCGTGTCAACATACTTTGTATTTAATTTATTTGTTATGGAAAAGCACAAGTATTTGCTTCCCTAGCAATTTTCATGTTATTATATCTCATTTATTATTTTAATAGATTTCTGATGTTTATATATGTTTTCTATTGTCAATATGGGTATGCATTATGCGTACATGGAAAATGATATGCGTTGATAAGAACTTTATAGTTTCAGTTAGTGTGTGCTTCCGCACATGGAGAAGGGGAATTCTTACTTAATCTTGACTTTTGTAAGCCAATGAGAAGTTTGCTTCTTGAATATTGTGTAGGGAAATTAATATGGAACATTTCAGTAGGCCCAGTTCAATTACTTACATGTTTAGGCCCATATTTGTTAGTTGGGTCATACCCATGAATTCTCTAGTAAACACAATTATTTGAGTCCTATTTAGGTTAGGATTTTATTATTATTGTTAGAGGTTGACTAGGAAAGGATTTAGAATCAGGATTATTTAGGAAATTTGTGTGAAAATTTTAGTAGGATAATATTTCTTGTTTGAGAAATTATTTTGGTGGTTTCAGGTCTCTTCAGGTCTATGTATTAGATTAGGAATCGTGTTATGTGATTAGGGTTTATGAATAAGTCTATATAAATGGTCTATTATTGGTGTAAAGAAAGATGATGAAAATTGAATAGAATCTTGCACATAATGTGTTTTTGAGGTGTGATTCCTCTTATTTCTCTGGTATTGGTCAGACCTTGCTTTAGATTGGTGAGATTCCAATCTGTTCAAGGTCCTGACAATGAGATTCTGTCAGATTATCCTCTTCTTCCCCTTTATTTTTTTCGTGTTTATTTTATTTGAAGATCTTCCTGCTAACTTGCATAAGAAATCTTTGTAGCAACTAATGTCGTAGCCCTTCCAGGGCCCATTTCAGATCATTTTCCTATCATGCTTGAGTGCTCCAACTCTTTTCGAAGAGCTTCCCTGTTCAGTTTTGAATATGTGGTTGGAAGATAGAGTTCTGTGATAAGGTGCAAAAGTGGTGGGAGAAAGACAATTTTTCGGGGTCAGCCATCATAATATTTTTCAAGAAACTTAAAGGACTGAAAGAGGAAATCAAAACTTGGAATTGGAATTGCTTTAGCAAAGTGGGGGAGAAGCTGAAAGGTAAGTTAGCAAAAATTCAGAAACTAGACAAGGAGGAAAGGGGAGGACTTGATAAGATTGAGAAAGAGGGAAAGGAAAGTTTGAAGGAGTTTGAGAAACTGGCTAGAATGAAGGAAATTTGCTGGTGCCAAAAGTTTGGAGCCTTATGGCTTAAGGAAGGGGACTGGAATACGAAGTTCTTTTATAGAATAACAAATGCAAGGTCTAGAGTGAATATTGTAAGGAAAATAGAGGTAGATGGTAAGGTTTATGAAGAAGATAACGAGTAACAAGAAAGATGTGGAAGTTAATTATGAAGGCCTACTCATAGAATCAAGCACATTCATACCATTGTTAGATGGAATTGAATTTGATATAATAAACCTTGAAGAGTGAGATTTGTTAGAACAACCTTTTATGGAGGAAGAAGTGTGGGGGTTGTGAAAGAGTTGAGCACCAGGCCCGGATGGTTTTTACATTAGCATTCTATAGGAAATTTTCGAATATCATCAAGGATCTCATGAGTTCTCTGGTTCTGGGTGCTTCAAGAAAAGTGCGAATGTTACCTTCTTCTCTCTTATTCCGAAAAAGGAAGGTGCAACAAATATCAAAGATTTCTTGCCTATTAGCTTGGTAGGTAGTTTGTACAAAATCATTGCAAAATTACTTGCAAACAGGCTGAGGAAGGTCCTTCTAAAGATTATTTCGTGCTCTCAGACATAGTGTAAAGGATCAGCCGATCCAACTCGGGATCGGCTTGGGACAAGTCGCGATCCCAAGCCGATCCCTGTTTTATTAACTATTCACTGACTTGGTCTGAAACCGAGTCAGATCATCCGATCTAAACGATCTGACTCGGTTTCGATCTGAGTCAGGTCGTCTGATCTCAAGCAGATTGGACGATCCAAAGTATACATTAAAAATGATGTACAGCATGGGGCTCGAATCCACGACCAGGCTAATAGCCCCTTGTCCTTTCCTTCTAACTGAGCTAGACAGTTACTCTGTAAGTACTTAGTTATTAATAATATTAATACAAATCTAAGATTGCTAATAAATTAGAAGATTGCCCAGCGTGGGATTCGAACCCACGACCAGAAAAATGAAAGCCTTGCGCTCAACCGACTGCGCTAGACAGAAATACTATAAATTGTAACTTAATTAATAATATTAATAATAATATAATAGAGTTTGAACCAGGTTTTGGATCAGCCGATCCCCGATCCGATACCGAGTTTAAACACTATGCTCTCAGAGCGCGTTTGTTTGAGGCAGACAGATCCTTGATAGAGTCCTATTAGTTAATAAGTGTCTTGATTCCATTCTTAGGTGTGAGGGATAGTGGCTGGTTTGCAAGCTTAATATTGAGAAGGCATATGATAATGTGAGCTGGAATTTTCTGGCTTATTTCCTACGAAGAATGGGTTTTGGAGGAGAGGATAGATTAGCACTTGTATAGCGATAACATCTTTTTCAATATCGGTGAATGACGAATCTACAAGTTTCTTTGGTTCCTTGAGAGGCTTAAGGCAAGGAGACCCCCTTTCCCATTTCCTTTTCACGATGGTTGCAGAAGCTCTTAGTAGGATGATAAGGTTGTGGATGGTAACCTTCTAGAAGGTGTGGGAATATCCAATAGTCACCCAATCATATTCCATTACAGTTTGTAGATGACACACTCGTCTTCTGTAGGGCAGTGAAGGAGCGTATGAAGGTGTTGAGATGTCTCCTTTTGTGTTTTGAGGTTGTGTCAGGTTTGAAAGTAAATCTAAAAAAAAGTAAGTTGTTTGCAGTTGGTGAAATGATCAATTTATATATCAGTTGAGAGAGATTTTGGGTTGTTGGGTTGGTAAACTTCCCACATATTTGGGTCTTCTTTCAAGGTGACAAAGGTATGGGATAAGCTGGTAAAGAGATCTGAGAAGAAGTTGGCTATGTGGAAATTGGGATATCTTTCTAAAGGCGGCAAGCTAACTCCTATCAGAAGCTCTTTGTCAAATCTCCCAACTTATTTCCTCTCTGTGTTCAAAATCCCATATTAGTGGTTCGTAGATTGGAAAAATTACGAGGGGAATTTTTTGGAATTGTAAAGAGAGGAGAGGAAATATCATTTGGTGAAGTGGGATGAGGTGTGCAAACCAAAGGAGAAAGGTAGGTTGGGTTTGAGAAGATCAACTACATTTAACGTTGCTTGATTGGAGTCTTGGAGAAGTGGCTTTGGAGATTTGGATAGGGGAGAGGCAGCCTCTGGAGAAGGGAAATCGTAGCCAAGAGTAGGATTAGATTCTGAATGGATACCTGGTGTGGGGTGGTACATTGAGCATCCAATTCCCTGATTTGTTTCGACTATAGCACATCCAAGATGCATGCATTAGTGAGATGGTGAATAGATATCAGAGGAGTTTAGCTTTGAATTTGAATTTTAGGAGATCCCTGTTTGATAGAGAGATCGAAACTGTATCATTTCTATTGGCAAAACTTCAGCAGGAGGTTAAGCTAGGGGAGGGGCCTGATCTTAAGAAGGTGGAGATGGGGATTGGCCAATGAAATGCATATTTTGGTTAAATCTTATTGTCTTTCCTTGTGTAGTCGGAATGATTGTTTGAGTTGGTTAAAATTTCTTGGATGGTACCCAAATGGGGCCCTAATGAGCAAAGGGGGTGGGCTATTCCGAATTGATGTCTTGGAAACCGTTGTACATTTATTTTGTCACTATACACGGTGGCGGCACATCTTTGGTGTATTGTTATTGACAGGTTTGGATTGACGTGTGTGAAGCCTGAAAGTTTTAAAGATCATATGTGTAGTTGGGGCTGGAAGAGAGGTAAATCAAGAAGAGACGTACTTTGGTTGAGTAGAAGTACGGACTTTAATGCTATCTCCTTTGCATCCTTTAGGTGAGGCTGGGACAATCTTTGAGAAAAGAATATCATGTTTTACATCTATTTTGATATTTCTTCTATACTTGTCTAGCTGCTAGCTTCTTTCTGTTTTGCTTGTCGCTCAGTTTTACTTTGTGTACATAGGGAGGGTTTGGGTTTTACTTGTATAGATATAACCACCTCTAGTATACTTCCTTCTTAATATATTATACTTTTACCGATCAGAAAAAAAAAAATAGCATGTAGGGAAAATCTTGTAATGAGCTCACATATCAATTACCACAATTCTTGCCCTTCACTATTCACTCATTTTTATGGCATTATTTCTCTTGTGCATGCATTTTCTATAACAAACATCAACAACATCAACAAATGCCTTGTCATGTCCCAACTACTTGGGTGTTGCAACATGAATCCTCTCCAGCCATTGTATCTATCAGAAACCGTATCTCTAGTCAGATTATTTATCGTCAAATCATTTTTGACAGATCCATCTAATCATTTTGGCTTCCTCTCATTTTTAGATTCTTTAACTTTCACCCAACCTTCTCTAGTTGCCTCATTAGGTTTCTTTTTGACATTCTCAAACCGCCTTAGCTTTCACCATCAAC
>JAUPMG010269497.1:0-19507 GCA_031762675.1 Pachysandra terminalis
AGTTTGTTGGTTGAGGGTGAGAGTCACGGCTTGGAATACCAGATTATGCACGTGTGTGTACACGTGTCATACTTTGGAGATTCGAGTCGTGACAAATATGGCCTTGAACCAAACGCATGAGACAATATGGAATGGGCCTAGTCGTAGGGTCCATGGAGAAGAGATAGTGGTAACTTGGTCATTTTAATTAAATTCAAATGTGATGACCGGATTGGAGAGAGGGAGAGTGTCCATAACTCTTAACTTCCTTCCTTGTAGGGAATCATGCGTAAAGGAAACTGCCTTGTATCAAACGACCAAGGGAAGAGAGGGAAAAACTAGATCTGAAATTCTAGGTATTGTTGAAGAATAAGAGAAGAGAAAGAAGAAGAAAAGAGAAAGAGAGAAAGGAGAAGAAGAAGAGAAAAGGCTAAGGAAGAAGGTTGAGTAGGTTACTAAAAATCTACAGAGAAAGCTTGGAAAAGAGGTAGGATTCCATTGTTCTCCTTCTATCTATTTCCATAGGAGTATAGTGGAGAGATATGTGTATGAATGATGAGTTAGATGTATCATGGATGAAAGTTCATGAAAATGAATGTGAGAATAGCTTAAAATGTATAGGGTTTATGTGTTTATTAGCATGAAAATATGATGATCATGTGACCTAATAGTTTGTTTTATGCCTATATGTATGCTTTGATGTGTGGTATGCTAGAAATGAAAACATTAACAAGAAAATTTTGATTCTAATTGTTTGATTTGTATTTTTATGTTGAAATATGAAGTGTACGAATAAGTGTGATTTTTGGTGAATTTCTGGAGATTTTACGAATTTTGGTCGAGTTGGGGGTTGACCTTGAGTTTGATCGAAAATCACAAAAAGGGCAAAAGTACTGGAAAAAGGGCCGAAGAAGAGGGGAAACCGAAGGGGGGATTGAACGGTTCGGTCGACCCTTCCCATTGACCGAAGCCCTATGGCTCCCAATTTTTGTGGAAAGCTGGGTCTTAACCTAATGAGACTGCGTGTGGTGTTGGCTTTGCATAATAAAGTTTGTATGGTGATTTGTGCATCAATGAGCTTGATTGCTTAGTTTTTCGGTATGATGTGACAAGATATGTGGTGTTCAGAATTATAAGTGTATATGGTACAATTTTATGTGAGATATGTGAGTTGTGGACATGAACGACATGAGGAATGCATGTGTTTCTGTGTGTGGTCCTTATGTGACCCAAGCATTGATATGTATGATTTTAAGAGTGATCACTGTATGTTTTTCAGAAATCCTAGGAAGGTCTGATGACAATGCATGATTAGGTCATGGTGTATTCTTACCTTTGGGTATCCAAGCCCTGAAAGGAAGATGGCAATTCCTGCCTTTGGGTATCCAATCCCTAAAAGGAAGATGGTAGTTTCTACTATGGGTTAACATTCCCTAAATTAAAATGTGTTAGGAAATTCCTGCCTTTGGGTATCTAATCCCTGCAAGGAAGATGAAAAGTTCTGCCTTGGGTTATCCAATTCCTAAAAGGAAGAGGGTTGTTTCTACCATGGGTTAACACTCATTAAAAGGAAACGTGTCATAGAAATTCCTGCCTTTGGGTATCCAATCCCTGAAAGGAAGATGGCAATTTCTGCCTTTGGGTCTCCAATCCCTAAAATAAAGATGGTGGTTTCTACCTTACGTTAGCAATCCCTGAAAGAAAATGTTTTATGGTGTTTTCCTACCTTTGAGTCCCAATCCCTGAAAGGAAATGGTAAGGTTTATCTATTAGCACATACCTTGGGTAGAATGACCTGAAGGAGATGTGAGAGTAAGCTTCATGGTTAGGTGATGCCTAACCCATTAGATTTACATTCATCTAATCACATCATTGTATCATCAGCATTATGCATCATGCTCATTCATCCTCATTCCCATTCTTGTGTGTGTTTGCCATTAGCATCATATGCATGATTCATGTTCTTGTTCACTTGTTCTGATGTTGTTGTTGTGAGAATGATTACAAGTAGGAGATTGTTATGGTATGATTGTTGTATGAGAATATGTATGAATACGAGGAGGATTCTGAGTATGAGATTAGCGGTGTGTTAGAAAGTTACTATTATCATGATTATAAATGTATGACTGATTATCTATTACTGAAACTAGTTGGTGTGGTATGTTGGTTGGAATTCTGCTTGGTGATTGGTTGATGTGTAACATTATGTCAATATGAGATTGACTGTGTTATCATTATCATGAGTATGGAATGTAAACGTGTTAATGTGAGAGTTTTGCATGGAGTGATTGTTATTATATGATTGTGGAAATATGTAGAAGCATAGTTCTTTGGTTTTCTATGAGCCTCCAAAGTTCATACCTATTTGCAACAGATCATCATCAAGGATGAGTTGTCGGAATTGGATTTGGTGAATGGAGACTTTGCGTGTTGGTTGTTGTTCCATGAAATGTTGGATTTATTATTTAGTTTTGTTTATCGAATTTGGACATGATGTAATTTGACCCAAGTGGGCAGTAGTTTATTTGTGTTTAAGATTGGAGCCTTTCATTTATGGTTGTATTAAAATGTTTATGATGGTTATAAATTTATGAGACTTCCGTTGTTTATTTAGTGACTTTGATAGACCACATGGATGGTTTTATAGTTTGGCCGCATCCAAGGTTTGGATCCGAAGGTCATTCCTTGTATATCATGGAGATTCATATCACAAATTCGGGGCGTGACAATGCTCACGCTGGGAGCCATCTTTTAGGTCTCAAATGTCATTGTCAGTGCATGTAATCTGGTAGCCAAAGTACCAACAAACACGAATTTTAGTGTATTCCACATCTTAAATGCAGTCTTATAGGTCTTGAAATCACCAATAAGATCATTGTGCATACTACTCAACGTTGCAAATCATGCATAACAATCCTTCTTGAACCAAGCCTAATAGGCCTCAAACTCATTGAGGAGATATTGGATCTTCCTATGCCAAATGTCATAGTTCTTACTATCCAATTTATCATCATTATTCAAGTTAGCTAATATACTTTTAGTGGCCATATCACTACAATTAAATTGCATATGTAGTTAACATCTCATATATACACATTGCTGATTTTGCATGATTATATAGGACTAAACAATAACATTAATATTTTATTTATCAGATCAAAAACACATTAAACCATAGGTTGTAATGCATAATCATCACCAATACAATAAAATTCTAAAACTACTTTTAATCCCTAATATGCAAAATCGATCTAGGAAATTAAAAATTTTCAAATAGATCTTTTTTACATGTT
The DNA here is from genome assembly GCA_031762675.1 of Pachysandra terminalis. Classification (NCBI taxonomy): domain Eukaryota; kingdom Viridiplantae; phylum Streptophyta; class Magnoliopsida; order Buxales; family Buxaceae; genus Pachysandra; species Pachysandra terminalis. The sequence continues at coordinate 3,273 of JAUPMG010269497.1, forward strand.
AACCTCAAATAATCATGCAAATAAAATAATTAAACCTTGCCTCATTATTATATCATATCATATGAACGGTACAAATTTATTTAGAATTCAAAATAAATTATTTAAACATTAATTCTAAATTTTTCGGGTCTGTCGGTCGACCGTCGATTCTAGTTTGGTCGACGAGGAGGGTTCGGTTGGTCCTCTGACCGAATGAACACACTTCGGTCATAGATTGCAGCATCTCTGTATGCTATGGTCTCATGTTGCTCGGTCGACAAGGGGTCTGTGTAGTTGAACGAGAAGGGTCCGGTTGGTCAATCAATCGACCGAAGGTATCGGTCGGTCGATCGAGAAGGTTGTGTTGGGTCGAACAAAACGACAAAACTAGGTTTCTAAAACAGATAATTTATTCGATTAAAAAAAATACTCTTACCTATTCGACCTATCATTGTTTAGGTGTTATAAACTCATAATTAACACCCCAAAACAATGGTGATCACAACATATGTTTGTACAAACGATCCTCTCTTGATCGTTGATGTAACCATGCATTGTGCATGCTAGTTGTTTTTTTTTTTTTTTTTTGCAAAAACAACAACAATATTTCTTCTTAGATGAGGTTTCTCAACATAACTCAATCTAACGAAGAAGTATCATAGAATGTTGTAGACGAACCGGATCACGTACCTCGATGCACACAAACCCAGATCTGTAACAGAAGATATCTGTCGGAATATGTTATTACTAGAACTACATACAATATTCCCAAACTCAAAATGATCAGATCTCTATATGGGAATCTAAGTAGAAAAATCATATCTCAAGAGGAAGATGAGAAGATGAGAGAGGAGAGATTCTGTAGGGCTGAATTCTCCAAAACATGGGTGCTTAGATTGGGAGGGAGGAGGAGGAGTCTCCTAAATAGGAGACTCAACTCAAATCTATCTTGGGCTCTCTCCTAATCCAATTAGGAAATAGAGTCCAAGTCACACTTGGTCTCATACCAAGCATGGACATCACATCAAGTGGGGATCTAGGTCTGTCCAACCGGGTCTATCCATCACATAAATCCAACAATCTAGGTTGAGGTCACTACACAAACACAATATTTTATTTAAAAGGGTTTTTTTAACATGTCGTATATGCACAAGTCAACAATTATGCTTTGGTGAGTTGATCAAAAGTATGTAAGGTCACGTATTGCTTTTTATATTTTTTTACAATTGAGTGATAAATACTGTAGCTCAAAGTGTAACTTCCCCAAATGCCCTTCTATGCCTTACATGAATGCATTTAAGTGGGGTTGTTGTTAACATATTACAACATTGTACCTATTTGATTTGGGCATTTTGTCTTGCCCAATTTCATCTTCTTCTTTCACTTAACCTACAGAAGGTAAAAAATGAAGACCCTTAAGATCTATTGAGGTTGGTTCAAGGAAAAGAAAAAAAACCCAAGTTTGGTTAAAGGAAATTCAGTTCCATTGCTTGGTTGAAGGAAAATAAACTCGCTTAAAACTATAACAAATTTTTCTTGAAGGTTCTTCGGCACATTTGCAACTAGCTTCAAAAAGAGTAGCTCATTTGGATGAAAGATTTTGGACGAGTTCAAAAAATTAAGTTTGAACGATTGATGCAGTTTTCTACAATGTATAACGTTATTAGAATTTATGAAAAAGTCTAATTATTTGTTCGACTCCTTTTAATATGTTAACCTATGACAAATCCCAATTTATTTATTTGATTCCTTTAACAAGTGAACATTTACACACCTGTAAATGTTTTATGTCCCTTTTAACAGGTAAGCTTTTATACACTTGTTACATCCCAAACCTAAAGATCTCAATGGAGTTCCTATGAATTGGAATTGTAACTCTCACCCCATATCCATATGGGAATGGATAAGCAATATAGAACATAAGCGAAAGCAAATCATTAGTTCTAATAAATAATTAAATAAATTACATTTTATTTTTACAATGAACTGAATTTAAATCTACAATCTAACATATTTCTTATATTCCTTTTAGTCCTATATAGATGCTCTATTCGATATAAGTTTTCTAATACCTAAACAATATTAATAAACAACAACATAAACTGAAAGCTCAGATGATTTAGCCTTCAAAACAAGGTATTTACTCATAAAGGAATGCTATGAGAAAACAGTTAGTATATAGTTAGTATAATGATAATATAGCTGGAAACTAATACATAATAGTTCATAGGTATGAATAATAACACATCATGGACATATTCTCTCTCCAATCTCACTTTGGTTTGTATCGTTAGGATATCAATGATCATATTTTCAAAACGTCTATGATGCCTAACTCTATATGATAACATGAGAATCAAGTGTATCATACACCAGATAATCACAATAACATACACAATCGCATGAAATGTAGATGTATGTTGTTCTGCATTCAAATAATGTATGCCCACACTAAATCCAACCCAGGACTATTCGAGATGTCATCGTAAACCACCCCCCACAGGGCCATAAATAGGAGGTTATTCTATGTGCACATCGTAGTTTCTTGGGCTTCATTCGACCAAGTGGGCACAATCCCCACGCCTTATTTTTGATTTAGGAGACTCATCCTAGAGAATCCCCTGGATTAATCCTTGTGGAACATAAGACAACCCAATCTACCAACATAATTCACTCCTACGATTCGGCTATTGGGATCACACACCCTCGCCTATCATCTTACCTCTTAAGATCCTCATACAAGGCTAATCTCTCACATTGGTTGAACAAAACACTCGGTCCCAACTAGGGCAAATAATCCTCACAGAAGTACCATAAAACATAATGATACCCAAATATGGTTATTTTAATATGTTTTAGTATCTACAAAGCCATCTCAGCATGGTAATAATAATGCGGCTCATTGATTTATCCTAGTTACAAATTCAATGCACATAACAACATGATAATGATGATCACACTTATTAGGCTATTATATGCACATACAATGCAAATGATCACTAAAAACACATATTCATCACAATATCATATGAACATTCTAATATCATGCCAATTTATGTTAGGAAGAGTTTAACATACTAATCCCCTTTAGTAATGGTATTTCATACTATGGTCATGGCTTCAATAGGTCTAGTATTTGGGTAGAGGTAGGTCAAATCATGTAATTCAATTCTAAATACTAGGAAACTCTTCCTACACACCTAACTTCATATTGTACAGTTAAAGTAGATTTCGGTTAGGTCATTGATTGGTGGTTCGATTAGCCAAAATCTTGGTAAGTGTGCCAAATTTTATAAAATTCCATGTATAGGGTCTAATGAGGTTGAATCTGATCAAAAATTAATATGTCAATGTGCTTCTGGTTTCTAAGGATTTTTCTTCATGTTTTGACTTATCTCTTCAACTTTATCAGTTTATATTTTTGGATTTTATTTATAGAAACATGGATAATGAATTTACAAACATATACACAATTTCACCATGCTATAACTTAAGTTTATGAATAAATACACAAGACTTTGAAGGAAAACTCACTTGTATTGTTGTAGATCTTCTTCTTGACGCTTGGTTCTTCTAAATTCTAGGTTGAAGCATTCTCCTAAACGATTTTAGGGTTTCCCACGAAATCCTCTTGATTCATATGGTATATTTTACTTAGTTAGCTATGTATTTATAATATTTTAGGTGTTAGAGTTGTATTAGAATTAGTAACAGCTATTTTTGAATTATCTAGATTCCTATAGTGATTATGAGTCCTATTTCTAATTTGATTATTAATTCAACACGAAATTAGATATAATTAAGTTATATTTTTGTTCCTTTGGGCCTTAAGGAACTTAACTAATCCCACTAAGTCTATTACTTAATCCCATACTACAATATAGTTCCTAATTACTAAATTTGAGTCCATTACATATATAATATATATTAACACTTAAATGATTAAATTAAGTCTATGTAACTCAATATAAACTTACTATTACATAACTTTAAGTTAGATTAGATTATAGTATTAATAAATTACTAATTTATCCTTTGTATTAAAAATTCTTTTCTACTCCTATTTTTCAAGTTCTTACAACACTTTTAGGATCATATATCAAATCTGTTAGAATAGAAATTTGTTCAGATATTGTTATAATAAACCATAACTTTTCTTTTTCTATAACAAATTATTACTACAGGATTGTGTGCATACTGACCCTAATTAACTGCCACCCTAAAGTCACTTTTGCATCATAAAGTGCATAATTCTAAGTCTTCAAAAGTAATTAGCACTTTTGCACCATAAAGTACATAAAACTTACATTTGATTGACCCTTCAATGCCACCCTTTTTTCTTCTTAGCACGATAAAGTGCATAGTACTAAGTCTTATAAAGTGTGTAATTTTTGCCACAAAGTTCATAAAATTGTATCTTTCATTGACCCATCACTTTCACCCTTTTTTCTTTCTTAGAGTATCAACGAAAAAATTTTGCAAATGGAACAACTCACTGAAATTCATATTTGCACAAAAATATGCACAATCATACTAATACATCTTATTTCAAATAGAAACACATCACACCAATCCTAAATATTTGGAACACAACCACACCACACACCAAACAATTAGAAAACAATAGTAATCAAAAGAAAGAACCATAAGACAAACAAAAAGGGGGTACGCCATAGCCAGATGTTGAGGTATAAGATTTATCATAGATCTGCATCAAATGCCTCAGAGTTTCTCTTATCTCCCATTTCACAACTTAAACATATTTCCGAATCGATGTAAGGGGAGTTCATCGTACAGATTTGGTCGTAAGTCAATCCCACGTTTGCAAGCTCTTGGCATGCTTTTTCAGTATACCCAAGCGTTGCGAGCCACTTCCTCATCGTTTTGCTCTCAACCTCCAACATTTGTAATGTGATGGTAATCTCGCTTAGTGTATACCTTGGCATCTCTTTAGCTTGCCTCATCGAAATCATTATACCAAGTCTACGACATTCCTGCACCAACAAAATTGTTGATCCTATGAGTGTTCCATTTTTCCTTCGCAGTTGCAAGCTCCCAGATTGGGTCACCCATATCGGTATGTACAGCCATTGTTATGCTTTGAGGAATGGATTAAGAAATTGAGCAGAGAAATTCGGATGAGGTACAGATGGCACTCTTTTCATATTCTTTTGGTAAAGTCTATCCTTTATAGATGTAATGAATGGTAATCTTCTAGTTTTGTTTGGATGATCTTCATGCCGCACAGTATTGTCATTGTCCTCATTATGAGTGATAAAACAACGTAGAAAAAAAGTTATTCAATTTGACAATACCTTACAAAAATTGCTTTATAGTTAAAAAAATTGATTTACTCAATAACAAAGTGAATTGAATTAGAATAAGTTTCATTACTGTAGTGCAATGGTCCATTACTAATACCAAATTACTGTAGATACCTGATAAGAGTGGAAATGACATATCAATGGTACACAAAGTTCAGGCAATGGTATCATCTTATCTATAGCTTTTAAAGTGTCTCATAAAACCACACCAGCCCACACATAGTTCAGGCAATGGTATTGTTGTATAAGTCATGAATGGTATTGTTGTATCCACTTTATTATAAATAATGAATGATATTGTCTTATCCATCTTATTCCCTTGTGAAAAAGCTACATCAGTCTACATATATAACAAGACAAACACCTAATTTCAAATCATAAAATATCAAAAGGGTCAAACTTAGGACCTAACCCACCTACATAAGGAAACAGTAGCAACACAACAACATGTATTAAATTAGTACAAATTGCTTTAATTCAGTGCAATTTGTCATTAATAAGACCAAATTACTGTAAATACCTGACAAGAGTGGAAATGACATATCAATGATACACAAAGTTTAGGCAATGGTATTGTCTTATCTATAGACTATAATGATTCAGAAAACCACTCATAATTTAGGCACATCCCAAATACCATAAAAACAATAGGTAGATTAAAAACTCAAATACAAATGACATAACAATGGTGTTTAGAACCAGCCATACCTAGGTGGAAAATACAGGCATAGCCATCAAGTAGAACCACATAAGACCAAAGAAAATACAACAAAATAGGCTATTAAAAACCCAAGAAATAAGACCCAACATGCCATACATTTGAAACAACACTCGAATGGTCAGATCAACACATGCAACCAAGCTCAACATCAAGAGGCAACACACAAACTCCATCAGGAACAGGCAGCAACAAGAAACACCATGTCAGTATCAAGAAGACCCACCCAGATGTCCAAATCAGCACAGACACCCAACCCAAAAGAAGGTAGCATAAAACATACAACAAAACCATAGGCTCCACAGCACACAACTAGGAGATCCATGAAGTGCACCCAATCATCAATTTGGATTACACCACATGGAGGTAGAAGCCAACCACAACAAACTCACATGGTAGAACATCACACACAGGTCAACAAGATAGAATGCAACAACAGCCGGAGAACATCAGACCACCTTAGTAGCCAAGCAGCGAGAGCACAGACCAGTAGGCACAATAACAATCCAACAGTGGGTACCCAAACCATAGTGGGCACAACAGCAACCCAACAATGGGAGCCCATGCCATTAGGTACAACAGCTGCCCATCAAGAAACAAAGCTATGACAATCAACAGACTAGCCATAAGACACAAACTGGCACAAACAGACACCGCTCAACACAAAATAACAAACCAGCAATCAGAGAGCACAAACAAGAATGCCAACCATCCTAAAAAGACAAGTACAGTAAACCCAAACTGTAACACACCCAACAGAAACACCCTCCTGTAATAACCCAACAATACGATTAATGTGTAAATAATAGAAAATTAGGAGTCAATTTAAAATTTCAGTAACAACTTTCATATTTGACTTTTGATCGATTGTGATTGGTGGGTTGTACAAATAGGAAACTAGGTATAGCACACACAATCATAACTTCCTAAGTTATGGCATGTGGCTAAGATCTTGTAGGAACTTTCAATATCCAAATAATGGCTAAGATTTAAAACAAAGAATTAGTAACAATTCTCTACAAACTAGAATAGTAACTAAGCTAGGATTCTGAAACAAGAATTAGATAGAAACCAATTAAGGCTAAGAATATTCATGTAAGGGCTGAGATTAAAATAAACTAATCTAAGGGTAGAGATTAGAGTTTATAGAGTTCCTGAGTGCCTATATAAACCAAGGCCTTGGGAGATGGATTCATCACTTGGAGTAGAAGAAGAAGAAGGTGTGAATTCTCAAACACCAATCATTAAATCAAGGTAAGTATTCAAGTACAACTCTATTTTTGATTTAATAGGGAGTACAAAGCTATTTTCTTTGAGTATGAAGTTTCATTATTGTTTTTTAATTGATTTATGAGTTTTAATGCTAAATTTTACAAGATATTATGAATGAGTGTTGTGTGGAATTCCATATTATACAAAGCTGTTTGATCAAGTTTTATGTTTGAAGGTCTAAAAGAACAAAAATAGACGTTTTGGTGGAGTTAGCGAGGTTCGACAGCCGAGCAGTGTACTGAACACTCCCAGGAGGCTTCGACAGCCTGCTCAGCTTGCCGAAACCCTACCGAGCCCAGTTATGTGAATTTTAGGCCGCATGTCAAGTGGCACAGAGGATTTTTTTTTGAATTCTAGAAAGGCTACCGAAGGAGACCTCGGCATGCCGAAGAGCATGCCCAGCATACCCAAGAGACCTTAGGAATTGACCTAGAACCTAGGGGAAGCTCGGCAGCCTGCTTGGCTTGCCGAAGAGGCTACCGAACCTACCCGAGAGACCACTCAGCAAACCAAGGGGAGACCCTCGGCATGCCGAGATTTGCAATATTGGTCCGTTTGACTTGAATTTTTTGTGTGCACCTATATTTTGACTAATTGGGATGATTTATGATGTTTGAATTTGAATTTAAGATCTATTTACGTTTATGATATGTTTTTGTGAATTTCTAACATTCATTGAACATGTGATATTTTGATTTGGATTCCTATTGCTTTAAAATTCATTACTGTCATCATATTTAGTTCATATTACACCTTGTACACATATTTTGATTGATTAGTTAATGTGCACATCTCACATGCACATCATTGGGCTTTTTAGCTTCATGACCTTGGATTTGGTATGAATGCCTTACCCTTGACATGACTCCATATTTATGGAATTCATGATAATCATGAGAGTATTATGATCTGGAAATCATAATAGGTGAGAAGAATTATATTTTTATGTGTTAAGGGACTTGCTATCCCAATATACCAACTATTTGTCCTATGGACTATGAAGGAATGAAAATCTGTTGGTTATTTAGTAAGTATGATTCCCGAGGATAGTTCACATTGGTGAAACCTTGGATATTTTCCCTTGATCAAAAATAAGAGGGGGAATTGTGCCCTCTAGGTCGAAGCCTCTAGGAACTATGTTGGGCACATAGAATATCTTATCTTTGAAAGGGCTTGTATGGTGGGGATGGTTCGAGAAGACATCTTGTTTAAAGAAGGATTGATCATGTGAGAACTTACATTATTAATGTACTAAACAACATGCATTGCATATTAGATTGTTTGACTTATATAACACTTGGAGATTATACTTGCTAGGTGCACAACATTCATTGCATTCATCAAACAATTTACCTCATTCATATTCAACACATATCACATGATTTATTTGCATATTCAGGACATATCACATGATTCACTTATTTATTATTTATATGGATTACCATTGAAGAGTGGCATTGTCTCTACTTCAATCTTAAATATTGTTAGACTTGTTTACTTACTAGCTAAGTGTAGCGTATGCTTTCAAGCAACTACATTTCAGAACCTATAGAGGAGGATGACTTGGATTATGGAGACCAAGACCGTGAACAAAGTTTTGACGAAGTTATTGACTTTAATGAAGAAGCTAACTAGAGATTTTATTAGAGATTTTGCTAGATTTTGTTGGCTTGCATGCCACAGTTTGCTTTTGGGTCTTGTTAAGCCTTACTTTTAATAGGAGTTTGTTTGAAGCATGAAACTTGAGGATTTTATTTTTATTTCCGCTGTGTGTTATGATTTGATTGGTTGTAATAGCTGAGATTTGACTTATTTTCCAGTATTATATGATATCTTAAATATCTTTTCATGGTTTGGCAATGTATTGACTACCACTCCGATGAGGAATGGGGTGCGAGTCATATTTCAAATTTCTTAGGGACTCCTTTGAGATCTCTTAAGTTTGGGATGTGACACCTCCCAAACCACATAAATTAATCCAGTAGACCCAAAACATAAACAACTCTAAATAATAATCCAATTAAGTGACAAATCACTAACATAAATAACAATCTCATAAATCATCCATCTTTTTTAACTTCTTCCAAGGACGACCACCACTACCAAAATGTTTCTAGCGACGATGTAGTCGTGGCAATGGGTGTGGTGAAGAATGGGAGGCCTCTAGCATGACCCTTGGATGTTGGACCGAATATTGGGCCACATATGGCATGCTAGGCTGTGAATACGACGACGCCCCCCTAACACGTGTATTAGTGCGAGTACCAGTCGTCGTTGGTGGCATACGTCTTGGTCATTTTGGAAGAGGAGCAATACACACCCTTGGGTTTTCACCTAACCGGACACTTTTACGTATACCGAATGCGTGTCATCTAGGAGACACAAGGGGTGCATCACCCAACTCATCAGCATCTATAATATATGCATATTTAAAGAGCCCAATAAAGTTAAGAAGGTATAAAAACAATAACCTCAAGTATTAAACTCGTTATGGCTTATATACTATATTCAATAACATACCCTCACAGTATGATACCTCCTCGTCCGATCGCTAGGAGTATCCGTGGTCTTATCATCCTCGCCCTCGCCATCCTCGTCATCACCATCCATATCCTCTCCATCCCCAGCCTTCTCTGTGCTATCATCCTCGTCATCACCATCCTCTTTATCCCCATCATCCTTGTCCTCTGCATAGTGGCCATCATCATCCTTGTCCTCTGCCTCTGAACCATCACCGAAACCTGAAGTGAGAACGAAATTCAAAAAGGCATACACAACAAAAGGTAAATAATTGCATAACTATGTGAATGTAAACTTACCTTCATCTCCTCCTGCATCTATCATCCTCTCCTCCTCACATGGATTAACATGGGCTTCCTCCTCCATGTGGGAGAAACGATTGTGTGCATGTGCATTCTTTCAACTGAGAGGAGATTATGGAGGAGGGGTTAGGTAGTGGTAGTAAACTCGTACATCAGACGTCACTAATACAAGTTGGAATAAAATCGTTAATAGTAATCGATTAATTATGGTTATAAAAAATATGATAAGTTAACAAGTACACTCACCAATTGCTCTACATCAAAATCACTATAACCTATTGGCCTATACTCATTTGGCTGCCTATAAGGTATATTTTTCTCTGGTGGATATATGCGTAAGCGAGTGGCAGAGAAATACCACTCCTCCTACTGATGGCATGCAGGGTCAGACTCGGAGAGAGGAGGGCCATCAACCAGAAGAGGGTCTTCTATAACTGCCTCCCACTACTGGACCTCAGTTTGTAGCTCATGGCATAGTTCTTCAGTAGCTTGGAGTTGAGTCTGAAGTCATCTCTACATGGATTATGAGGTATGTGTTGCATAATACTAAACTACCACATTACCCGATCCGACATATGCATTTCCCGAATGTGAAAGAAAGAGGAGCCACGCCCTCGCCCTACCTATTGGAGAATCGACAACACCCTCTGCTGATGTAGTCAAATGAAATGCATAAGGTAGTTGCATCTGTTCAATCATAAAGAACATAATTATAATGACTATTTTTTTAATAGTTTTCAAGATACCTATATTCCTAACTAACCAACGTAAAATCAAGATCTTATATCGTCCACTAGAAGAAGATCAAGCCCCTGCCTAAATGCCAACAATTGTTTGTGGCACTCGCTCCCTCGGACCTTATTCCTCCATCGCAAAGTCCTAGGGAAAGGGAACTCCTCCACATCGACCTTCTCAGGTTGAAAACATATAAAACACTCATAAAACCATACCTAAACCAAAAATCAAATGCAAAACAATGATTTGTAAAGAGATAGACCTAATGAACAATAATATTTTCAAATAAATGTAAACGTACCAAAAGAAGCCCATATAACCACCAATATTATTCAGAGTGCTCAAACAACAACATCGCAATTTCCTGTATCAATTATCCAATCAAGTGGCACCCCAAGCATACTTCCCACATTCAAAGAAGTCCTATAGTAGGGGGCGATACATGGTATTATACATATTCTCAAAAGTCTCTGAGAATATGGTGGAATCAAGAAGGCATAATATGTCTGGTTGGGTGTATTGGTTTACCTGTATTAGATTGTGCTTGTCTAGTAAAGTTCTAAAAACTACCCCATCCAGACATAACAACCATAAAAATTCTACTCTCATAGTCGTATCCTAAGCAACCTCTCACAAATATCATCAGCTGGCTTGATCCTACCAATGATAGGTTTACCCATCACTCGAAGACCTAGGAGGAAGGCAATATCCTCTAGCGTCAACTTCATCTCACTGATAGGTAGATAGAAGGTATTCGTATCTGGCCTCCACCACTTTATCGCAGCTGTGATCAATCCACAGTTGTAGTGACCCTGACCCACAGTTTTAATTTAATGGTTCAGATCTATTTAATCATTCAAATGAACCTTAGGAGTTAATTATTAAAACATTTGCTGAATAGCACTAAACTGTAATTTAGAGGAAATATTTGGTAACTTATGCAATTTTTATGAACTTAGGAAAGTTGGGATGGACCCCAAAACTTGATTAACCATGGACCATGGGTTGGATGTTTGGCCCATAGAAGAGAGGTAAGGGTAATTTAGACTATTCACCTTATTTGAATTCTTTGGTGGTGGAACAGCCCCACTAACATAACTGCCCATACGTGTAGTGGAGGTGGGAAGTTTTACAGCAGTTTTTGAGAAGAAAGAATCAAAGGAAAAAGAAGGAGACAGAGAATTCAAGAAATTGGGTGCAAAGGAAGAAGAAGAAGAAGAAGAAGCAAAATGGAGTTTCTTCTAGCAAATCTGAGTGAACAAGTTGCAGAAAAATCCAACCTGGAAAGAGGTAGGAATTTCCATAGTTCTACGGTAGGCATATGCATAGTATGTGATGAAGCTATAGCTAATGTATTTAGGATCATGGGTTGTACGTGTTTATAATTAGTATGTGATCTATGGTTTAGACATGTTATTTGAAGATATGTTCATGAATGATGAGTTTTAAGATCCATGATGTTCAATGTTTGAGAATGTAGTGAATTACCGTGATAATCTTGTACTAAGGTTAGGTTTTGATTATAGCATGTTAACTTAGTTTGTATTGGTGAGATTCATGATTTTAATGTGTAAAAATGTTAAATTTTGATGTTTGGAGGTTTTGGCACAAAGAACTAGGAAGAAATTCCAAATCTAGGCACTAACTGCCTGTCGAGACTCACCAACTTATAAGACTTGCTACCGAGCATCGGTTGCTGCCAAGCTCCATTTGCTTGGAAACTTCATGGGAAGCCCCATGAAGCTATTTAGAAGGTGTGTGTGTGCAAGAAGTTTGTGTGCGAACTGCTTGTATAAGATTTGTGCAATATGTGGTGCAAACTGCCTAGTTTCAACATGAAATCTGATATGTATGCTGTGTCATTATATACTTCTGTGATTTTTAAGGGTTGTATCATGACATGAATAGTAAGGATGAAGTCAGAATGTGCTAAACTTAGTTTGATTGATTTCTATGCAAATTTTCATTTTGCCTCATATTTATTTATAAAACCGCATAGAAATGAAAGTGCTTTTATAACATTTACAAGTGATCCTTGTGTTGTAATTAACATGATATATTTGAATTGCTTGTCGTATTGAAAGGTGAATTTCCTACCTTGGGTAGATCCTGAAAGGAAATGGGGCAGCTTATTCTGCCTAGGATCTTGTTCCCTGAAAGGAAAGATGGTGGCATTCTACCTTGGGTTGTATATATTCCCTAAAAGTAATGATGACACATTTCCTACCTTGGGTTGTATATACTCCCTAAAAGCAATGATGGTACATTTCCTGTCTTGGGTTGTAAATATTCCCTAAAAGGAAAGATGGTGGCATTCTACCTTGGGTTGTATATATTCCCTAAAAGCAATGATTATTAACAGTAGCTTTGTTGTCGTCATTGTATCGGTAAGGCTTGGCCTAACCACCGCCGCATTTCATTGTGTCCCATCAAACATACACTCATATCATGCGATGCATTGCACAATAAACTTCATATTACACATCACACACCACATTATAGATCACACTTCACACCATTCATTACATTTCATTTCACGCACTATTCCCTTGGCATATCTTGAATCTCGATGGAAAATGGAACATTGTTTATTGGATGGAATGATGGAAATTCCAAGCATGAGGTTACAACATGATGATGCATTATAACATTACATGATCTTGAACATTGATTATGATAATTGTGGAATATTGTTGGAAATTATGTGATTGTGGAATCTCAAATACTTATATGTAAGATGTGTGTAATAGACTATAAGCATGATGAGGATATTGTGATTGAATTACTTATGTGAATTGTGGTTAAACTTGCATGAATGAATTGTTTTATCATATGACTATGGAAGTATCTATTGTATTGATATGGAGTTTTCCTATTGAGCTCCAAAACTCATTCCTATTGATGTAATAGGTGAACACCTCGACTGATGTGGACTTACAGGAAGGACTCTGAAGTGTAGTTTGTTTATAAGACTATGTTTTATTTTATGCTTTTGACCCCTTGTGGGCTATATGGTTGTAATCACTTTATAATTGTGGGTACTTTAGACTTTGTGGGTTATTTCGTGTTGGTACGACAAAGGTTTTAAGGTTTTAATATTATCAGATTTCCGTGATTGGTATAGTTGCTCTGTATAACCATGATATTGATCTTGGTTAAGAATGTGATTGGTTTGGCAATTGCATCCATTGATTGGATCTGAAGGTCAATCCCTTTGAAATCCTCGAGATCCCATATCTCGAATTTGGGGCAAGACAGATTGGTATCAGAGCTCTAGGTTTCTAGATTACTAGGGTGAAGAGAGTAGTAGAAATGGAGTATAATGAAATCCTAGGATGTGAACATAGAAACATGTTAACCTATGACCCACATTTGTGTATTGTGTGAAGTGTGCTACTTATAAAAGATATAGTGTGAGATGTGCTTAATTGTGTGTTATGCTTATTGCTTGTGTATAAATGTATGTGTATACGTATATACCTACTAGAAATATATGTGACATACTTAGAGACTTGTTACATGTGTGTAGATGGTTGGAGGTAGGAGAAACCAAGCAGCAGGTGAGGGTTCATCTTGAGGAGATGCTGATCCTCAATTGACAGGTATATATCAGGTGCTGGGAGATATGGCCCCATCTCTTCAAAGGGAACAAATGATGAGGCAATCCCAAGTAGTTCTTATAAATTGAGGAGGGATGTTCTAGTTAGAAAACTTTAAGAAGTTGGCACCGCCATCTTTTGATATAAGGGGTGATTCAATGTGGACTCAAGAGTGGATATAGGAACTTGAGAAAATGTTCCGAGCTTTGGAATGTTAGGCTGATCAGACGGTTCGCTTGGCCGAGTTCACGTTGAAGAAGGAAGCCAACTATTGGTGGGAGATGGTTGAAAGAACTCAGGAGGAAGTGAATAATTGGGAGGAATTCAAGAGTAAATTCTACGAAACCTATTTTCCTAGCTGCTTCAAGAGGTCTAAGGCTGTAGAGTTCCTTAAGCTGGGACAAGGTTCTCACACCATGGGTCAGTATGAAGGCCAATTTGCAATGCTCTCTCGTTTCTTGCCTCACATGGTGGCTCTAGAAGAGGATAAGGCTGCAAAATTTGAGCAAGGACTGAGGCCAGATATCAGGTCTAAGGTTGTTACATTGGGGTTTAAGACTTATCCCCAAGTCCTTGATTGTGCCCGTAGAGTGAAGAGGGACAATGATTAGAATGCTCTGAAGAAGGATGTTTTCTGTGGTGACGGGGACATTCCAAACCCAACGCAGAGGGGTGAGAAGAGAATCAGAACTGATGACTATCTGAGAGCAATTATGGCTAAACCAGCTGCAATAGTTGGAGCTCCTATTGCTGCCCCATACTTGCAGCAAGGACCACTTCCAACTTGCTTCTATTGCAGAAAACATGGGCATACCAAGAAGAATTGTAGTGAGAGGATTCGAGTCGAAGGACAAGGACAGGGAATGGACTGTCGACAACTGCCTTGAGGGAAAGTTCATGCCCTGACTGGCGGAACTATCCTAGAAGATGAGGATGCCACTAATGCAGTAGTAGAAGGTACACTTATCAATCTTTCATACTCCTGCAAACGTATTGTTTGATTCGAGTGCCACACACTTATTCATATCGACACTGTTTATGCATGCTTTAGGTATTAGACCATCTACTATGAGTAAACCCTTGTTTATAGCAAACCCAATTAGGGGAATAGTCAAACTTAGCCAAATTTGTTTAGATTGTGTTGTAAGGGTGGGAAACTTGAATTTTGAAGCCGATTTAGTGAAGTTAGCTATGTCGAGCTTTGACATCATCTTAGGCATGGATTGGCCAGCTGCCTATCATTCTAAGGTAGATTGTTTTGGGAAGGAAGTTATTTTTGAAATTCCTAAAGGTGAAAACATAAAAATCCGGGGAAGTCAAAAGGATAAGTATCAAGCTAAATCCTTAGGCTTATTGGAGGAAGTAAGGAAGAGTCATTGGAGGAAATTTCTATTGTGAAATACTTTGCTCTAGTGTTCCAGGAGATACCGGGACTACCCCCTCTAAGGGAGGTAGAGTTTCGCATCGAGTTAGTGCCAAGCACTAGTCCCATTTCACTGGCTACTTACCAATATGGCTCCAGTGGAACTGAGAGAACTCAAGGAGCAACTCGATGAACTTACGAGGATGGGATTTATTAGACCAAGTGTCTCACCATGGGGAGCACCGGTGATCTTCGTGAAGAAGAAGGATGGATCTATGAGGTTGTGTATCGACTACAGATGACTGAATAGAGTCACCATCAAGAATAATTACCCTTGATAAGTCATGAATTATTACATATTCACATCCTTTTATCATGACTTATTTAGCATTCCTAGGCCTTCTAAGTCCTCTTTGTGCATAA
>JAUPMG010269508.1:0-19506 GCA_031762675.1 Pachysandra terminalis
ATAAACTCATATTGAACCAAGATAATAATACTGCAATTAAATCAAGGTAAGATATGACAATTAAATAATTAAATCATACTAATCAATTAAACAACCCAAAGATCAAAACCCTATGAAAGAACAAATCAAAAATAAATTAAAAGAGTTAAAAATCCTAAAGTCCTATATACAAACGGGTCATGGACCCATGGGTATGGACTCTTTATTAATGATTGGGTCTTGGGTCATGAACCCTAGACCATATGGGCCTAAAGGCCCCAACTGAGGGACCCATTCTAAGGTGACTCAGAACACAGATACGGGTTTGGACCATGAGTCCGAACCAAATGGACTCCATACATGAATGCCTATTCTAACTGCACATGGGTCATAAACCCATGGGTATGGACTCTTAATGCATGACTAGGACTTGGGTCATGGACCCTAGACCATAATCAGTTGGCTTCCATATTGGGCCCAACTGGAAACCCAATATAAGGAGACTCAAAATATAGATATGGGTCTGGGCCAGGGCCCCAAACCAAATGGACTCTTACCTATGAACTGGATCTTGGGTCATAGACCCTAGATCATAGGGGTATGATTGTCTAATGGGCCCAACAGGAGAGCCCAAACTAAGGAGACTCCAAATATAGCCATGGGTCTGGGCTTATAGCCCAAACCAGATGGACTCTTTATATATGAACTACGTCTTAGGTCATGGACCCTAAACCATAATGAGTAGCCTTGCCTAATGGGCCCAATTGGGGAGCCCAAGCTAAGGGAACTCAAGACATAGACACGCCAGATGGACACAAATGTATATATCAATAAAGATCCTTTTTTTTTCTTTTTTTCCTATTTTTATAGCATAGCATAGTATTTATAAATTGTCACATATTTGAACCACACGTGTCTTACTACTCTGGTTTTCTAAGACCAAAACCGGGTTCTATATGCACATGGGGCTCACAGTTATGCATCTAAAGGATGGGGGAACCCGAAACCGGTTGAACCAACCTCTACACATAAATTTCTCCACATGCTTCTCTAGTCGTTTGGTTCGGAGTGGAGCGTTGGGCGCTGACAGTGGGGGAAATGGTTGCCCGACCGTAGGCCTACTAGACTCCTGGAGCGTAAGGTTTGCCACCGAGGACAATGATCGCTCATTTGCAAACTTACAAAGCTCCTTAAGATAAGTGATAATGGGTGGGACATGGCTTGTAAGTTTAATATGCAAGTGCTAGTGAATTCAAGTATGCATTATATGACATTCAAGCATTTTAACAAGAAAGCAAAAATCAAATAAATAAACCACAATAAAATAACATGGATAAATTATTTCGAAGCCTATCACGTCAAACCAAGATAATGATAATAAAATCAAATCAAGATAAAACATGACAGTTAGAATAATTAAACCATGCCAATCAATTGAACCACTCAAAATGGATGAAAAATAAACAAATAAATTCTATATCTAAAAAAAAAGTCTTAATAATCCTATAAAAAAGTCCTAACAACCCTATGTAGATAAAAAACAAATCCTAAACATCCTGAAAATCCTAATAAAATCCTAAATTGGCTAAATAAAATTAAACTAAGGCTCAAACCTGCAACTCCCCAGCGGAGTCGCCAGCTATGAACTACCCCGGGTCGGGTGGACCCCAGATAAATCGGGAAAATTAGGAGTCGCCACTACTCATTGAGTTCAGGTGTGAATGATCACCTAGGTAGGTCAATTAATATAAAAATAAATAAATAAATAAACCCGAAAATAATATTTTAATGTTGGTATAACCATATTGGATAAGGAAGTTTAGTTAAGAGAGCGGGAAGGTGTTAGGCACCCACTCTCTTCCGATTTAACCAGTTACCTGGTCTAATTATATTTGGCCAATTAAATCAAATCACTAAGTCTAAGGGACTTCTACGAATCTTAAAAGATATTAAGAAAATATTCTAAAACCCAAAATAAGTTAAAATACCTGGAATCATGTCCTTACCAAAATCTGAAAAGAGTAATATTCAAAAGTAACCGATTTTTCACTTTTTTTTTTGTTAAAATGATTAATAATATCTAATTAAATCAAAAGTATATCTATATATATAGTGATAAGGTAGATTGTAATTCGTTTAATTCAAGTTTGCAAGAAGTTGTAGAAGAGGTTGAATCCAAATAAAGAAATAAATAAAATAAAATAAAAAGTTAACCAAATCAGTCTTTTATTGATTGCTCAAATCCTTTGAATAATTAAATCAAACATGTAGGCTATGGATATTGAAGCCTCAAAAGAAATTGCAGGTGACATTCATGTCAAGGGATTCAAAATCGATCCCATCCTTTTATAATCAAAGCCACATCAAACACAAACTAAACAGTGGTTTTATCTCATGATGAAATTCCCAAATTTACATGTTTAAATAACAACCCCATGACTTCATTGCAAATAAAAAACAAAAAAACGAGCAGATCCGTCACCCATTGTGCAAACCCATTATCAAGAAATTGAAAGTAAAATACCTGTAGGTGACTTTATATCCCTTTTATCTGAATCGTCCTTCAAGCTTTGGCTCCTAGACTTGAACCCAACCTATGGTGGATTATATGGATGTTGGACGAGTAATGGAAGATCTTCGGGTATTTGATGGAATGGAAAACAACTGCAGCAGCAATGACAAATCCGAATGTTTACTTCATTGACAGCGACATTGCTCGTTGGGTGGTGCCGTTATGAACGGAGGGATGGAAGTATTTTGCATAGAAATTGAACAGGAATGATGGGCTGTTTGTTTACAGCAGAACAGGGATGAAAAGAACACAAGCTTCGGCGTTTGCTCGTGGCTGGACGAATCAGAATACAGGCTGGACGCACAAAACAATCTAGGCTTGGCTGTGGCTGCTGGTTTTTACCGAAGAAAAGGGACGAAGAGGGCTGCTGGTTTTGGCCGGCGAACAGGGACGAACAGAAACTTGGTATTGGCCGTGGCTGAACTTGGTTTGAATCAAAGGACAGAAACCTTCAATTCTAAAATCCCCCCTGCAAATTGCATTCGATCGCCCCTTTGTGTAGCCACAATTCAACCCTCATCTTCATCTTCAATCTTAATCCAATCCAACCTTCATCTTCATCTTCAATCCCTATCCCCTCTCTATCCTTTTCTCCTTCTTCATCTAAATCTAATCTCAATCCCTCTTTAATCTCTCTTGACCATATCCTCAAAAAAACTCTTTTTCTCTCTTCCGTGAAGACAAATTTGAATTCGTGAAGAAGAAGAACAGGTCTTCTTCTTAACTTAATTTTTATACTCCTATTTTTTCTTTAATATCACAAATCCCCCCTCTTTTTATTCTCTTTTATAAAATTTATCTTACAAGCTTAATCTAAGTCTAATCCATTTTTAATTTTAATCCTAATTTAATTCTAATCCAAATTTAATTTAAATCTTAGTTTAACCACCCTTTTTTATTTTCTCTTACAGTTTTTATTTATCCAATTTCTCACTTTAATCATTTGAAATCTCACCTAATTAGGATTTTTATACCAAACATACCCCTCATATTATCAATCTCGAATTTTGACCAAATTACAGCCACCTGACGAGTTCTACCTAAAAAGGTCAAATCTGGAATCGAAATATTTTTCTGAAGTCCAAAAAGTCCTAAATTTGACCCGAAACGATATTAGGGGTAAAACAGTCGTTTTCCCTTATGATCTCAAAACCATGCGATTGTTTACCCATTGGAACGCATTTTCAGCCTAGGATTCATTTATGATGTCAAAAATGGAATTTGGGGAACGACGAAGCGCATGAGATCCACTGAGAGTATTTTGGTAATTTCATTGATTTTTGGGACTTCAGGGAGAATTTTGGCTCAAATGGATTTGGTTTTGAAATTGACGACAAGATTGCCAAAGTGCCAAGCTCAATCCTCCAAAAGCTGCAAAGATCAAAAAGAAATTTTTTTTTCGTGCAAATTGGGGTGTCTACACCCAATTATAAGATTTTCATGTTAAATTCGCAACTCTCACCCCATATCACTATGAGAGTGGAAAAAACGTTAATCAAAACGTAAGCGGAAGAAATAAAACAGTTCTAGTAATATATAAGTAACTATAATTTAAATCTAATCTAGGAAAGGCTAAAGAGAAAAGACTAGTTCTAACACAATTGCTAAAATTCTACCGATATGTAGTACCCATTCCTAGGTTCTCTCTTCGTGACTAAGCTCCAAGACCTGAAAGATATAATTCAACACATGTAAGCTGAAAAGCCCAGATGAGTAATTCCTTCAATGAGAGGTATTTGCTCATGCTCCAATATTATGTGAAAAGTGCAATATGTGTATATATGTGTGGTAATTACTACATTCTATGCATAGTGTAAATGTGGAGTGAAATCAACACAATCAATTTAAGCATTGTTTTCTCCCAACCGCTCCTGTTATTCAGTCCAGAGTCCATTCATGGTCACATGCCTAAATCTACATGATGATTAGGCCAAGTGTATCATACACAAGGCTCTCAAACTAATATCAACCAGAACATGCATTGATATGAAGGGTACTGTGTGGTCATACGAAATACGGTAAGTTCTCTCATGATCCCAACACAACTATCCAGGATGCCCCACCAGTGTGACTTCGTCCCCGTATTCACGGCTGAGAGATAGGATTATTCTATGTGTACAACATAGTTTTATGGGTTTTCAACCAAGGAGGCACAATCTCCCCCACTTATTTTTTATCATGGGTCAGCTTTTGAGGGTTTTCACCAGCGTGAGTAGGCCCCTCAGGGAATCATACGTATTCACATCCCATCAGTAATGCATATGTGGTTCACCTTCCTCCAAGCTGCACTAGTGTACCGATCCTTTGGAATCATTTCAGCATAAGTCCTTAGAGGAATGCCAACAGAGGGCTCTCTCTAGACTTGGCAAGATGTCATGGTCCTCTCATAGAACAACACGGTAAATATTCATTCACCTCAAAGGTAAGTATATGCCCAAGGGTTAGACATGGGCATTAGGCAAGCCATCATGGCGGAGATAGTCCATATTCAATTCTATATTCAGTCATGAAATTAATGCATCACACAATGGTTCACAGGCATATAATCAAACAAACAATCACATGGGCACAATCCCATGATCCTACTCCATAAGGCACCATACAACCCAACACTACACCCAAGAGTCATCAGATATCAAATTTATATGAAAAGCAAGGTGAGCATATGCCAAATATAAACATGTCTTAACACAAGTGGAGTACAGACAAGCAACATATTACACTCTAGGTATGTTTGAACACTTAACCATAGATTTTATACCAGATTGATGCATGTAAGCTATATGGATTCACTTAATATCAGTTCATATACAAGTTAGACAGGGTTATAAGGCAATAAATCGCATTTCTACCAAAAATGAAGGATAACACATTACCAATACTACTTCTTAGGCCCAAACATATCTAAAATAGTAATAATGAGCTCAAGGAAGTGTTTGGGGGGTCACTTACACAAGATGTCCAAAATCTCCTATTGCTCGGCCAATTCTATGAAGGCTAACATTCGGATTGGGGGGGGTCATATTTTACATGGCAAGTCCAATAACTCCAAAAACCTACTAGACATATGTGGATAGGCATTATACATGTGCCCAAGGCATTACATCCAACTATTGACCTGAGGAGGCTCTCGGCTAGCCGAAAATGGCAAAAAGGTGCCAAATTAGTTGGCACCTCGGGAATTGGTCCAAATGTATCTCATTAGGTTAAAAATCAACCCAGGTCATTCCTAAATTTTGGGTTCGGCAAGGTCTTCGGCCCGCCGAAATCTGTCTCAGCGACATCCAGTGTGCCTGGAGAATGCTCTGAGATTCGGTGGGGTCTTCAACGCGCTGATTAGATCGCCGAAGCACGGGGAAAGGCTATTCTGGGTGAAATTTCACCTAGAGGTCGTTCATCAGCCCAGGGACCTTCGGTTGTGCTTTCTAGGTCCAATCTTAGTATTGAGGGATTCCCATTCTTTCTCAACCTTAGGGATTTGGAATCCCATGGAATTAGTTCGTGTGGGGATGTTTAGGGATACTAGATCCCTTCTCATGCATGAATAACACCTTAATAATCCAAGGGGGAAGAAATGACACATCAAACCAATCCTTCCCCAAGGTTGCAATGCCAAATCAAGAACAAATACATAACAAAGAAGAAATACTCAACTTGGGGTGTAGCCGGGGTGCACTGAGGTTGCTCCGTTGCGTCTCCGAGAATTCCGGTGTTCTCCTTTCATCTCCAAGAGCTCTAAGAGGGTGAGAGAAGAGAAAGAAATGAAGTTATGAGCCTAAATGCCTATTTATAGACCCCTAATGGCAAATGTGTGAATAGGTACTGCTGTAGGGGCAATTCGGGACTTCTGGTTCTATTCTTTTCGACTAGACACCTAATCGACTTCTGATAGAGGGCTTATCTTTGTGGGTCTGAGGTGTGTCTCCTTAGTTGTCAGATAGATTAATTATCTTGTCAATTCATTTTAATTTCATTTTAGCTACTAAAGTTCTTGTTATTTGACTAATCCTGTTCCCTAAGTCCTTTAAGCTTACAAGATCGATTCAAGAGGCTACAGGGGATTTCCCATGTTGTTTTGTAAGGTTATGCATCAAGTGAGTATAAATTTCTACTTATTGATTAATTTACTTATTAAGTTACTAAACCATTATTGGTTTTAGGTTAATTACTCTAGGTGTTTATTCAGGCTCTTACAAGGAGTGCAGGGACAGCAGTGCCATCGTCACCACCATTAAGCGAGGATTAGTTTTTTCTTCTTGGATGTTGTTTAGACATTATCTGTATTGTCTTATTGAGATGGAACTCATTCCACTTGACTTGTTCTATTTTTCTTATCTTGGCTTGGTTAGATACAATGTTTGCATAGACCTTTTGTGCCATTATAGTAATACCTTTCATATTGTCTATGCTTGTGTGTTTCCTTTTCAGAACTTGAATGAGATTCTTATATAGGAATATCTTCATCATACTCGTTATGCTTTGTGTGCTAGTTGTCCCTATAGTAAAATCTAGCTGACATGCACAGTATTGGATACACACACTCATTTTGCATGTCTATATCCGCTTTTTACCCCCATTCGGATTGGGACTGTGCCTTTATAGGTAAATATTTTGTGATTCCCAATGGTTTGTCAAACTTTTATGCATGTGCTTATAGATAAATTCTTTTGAATGTTTTGTTTGACTATGCACTGTGACCATAGTTAGATCTTTATGGGTGCAGATCTCAAGGAGGTTAAGAGGTTGTGTTGGTTTTATAGTAAAATCCAATGCCCCCATATTGGTATATCTATTATCACTTTCTAACAAAAAATGGGGAGAAACCAAGTACTCCACCCATCTTCTGTGTTTTCTTGTAGGTATTGGTATATTTGTTTTTTGCAAGTACATCGAAGTATGGGGGAGCGGATCCAAGAGCTAAGGGGGAACACATAGTGTCTCTAGTTATATCTTTTGTATCTCATCTCTAGGATTCAGTTGCGAATTGATTCTGGTTGTAATAAGTTTATTTTTTTTCGCTTATTCAATTTTATATGTCTATTATAGTGGTGTTTGTACCTAGGCTAGGTGTTTTTGTCACAAATTTTCAAAGAGGGAGATTGTTAATTTCATAGGAAAATCCATGACCTCATCAGTTTGTCAATTTAGTGACTTAGTCCTTGTGTGACTGTCTGCGCTCTCAGTGAAGAATCAAGACCAGTGCTAACCCAAGGAAGGCCAAAGTATTAAGAAGAAAGTCATTTGGATGGCCCCTACTCAAGGTAAGTATCATGTAGTACAACATTAGATAGCCCTTAGTAACCCGAAGCCCAATTGGTAAATTGACTTGGTTTCAAAAGTGCTTGAATGCCCTTTATACTTGAGGGGCATTCAATAGATCTTGGTCATCTGGACACTATTCGGACAACCAGATACCGCCCACGGTTAGTCGATACTAACCGTGGATGGCCTTTGTGGAAAAGCTTTAGAAAATGGTAAAGATTAGGATTTCCTAAGCCTTGGTCGACCGCCCATTTTGGTCCGGTCGGTTGGGACAGATCGAGTGGCCTCTAGGGTGCAGAACAACCCCTTGCTATTCTGTAGACCCTGTGGTGACCGGGTCAACCGAGCCTTTTGGTCCGGTCGACCAGGTTGATCTGCCCAACGCGCCCAACATAGGAAAAGCCCTTGGTCTTACCCATAACTCGGTTGACCGACAGAATGGTCCGATCGACCTAGTGCTAAGGATTTGAAATAAGCTAGCCGTGAGGCTTTCCATTCCAAGTAGTTGGGATTCCTGGGTTGACCAACCATTTTTGTGGGTCACCTGGGAATTAGCCATTGGGGCATTTTGTCACGACCTGATTCTAGGGTATACCCCTCAAGGGTCACCTACTAGAATCTGGCGGCGCAACTCTCACCCCCTCCACAGGAGGTGGCAAACAAGTGAATAATCAAAAGACAAAACTAAATAATATTATATACTAGATATGTCTTACCAAGATCATTACTAACCATTACAAAGCTGAAGCTTCTACCCAAGCCCACCAGTTATCTATCAGAGTAAGCAGCAACCTGAAAAATATATATCAACAAGGGTAAGCTATAAAGCCATGAGTAAACCCACAATAACCGGGTGTTTACTCAAAAACACAAACCAGTAATAAATATGGAATACCATATAGGTGGATTATGATAATACATAATAGTTCTTGACCTCTATGTTATTATGTTCTTAACTATCATGAATCAACTTATGATTATGATGATAGTTCATTACATGTATTTATGCAATTCAATTCAGAATTTATCATGAACAATTTCCGTATATGTTCAATTCATATCTCATACTTATATGATTCTGCCTGTTGGTTATACTCAACTCTATTGACATCATCTTATAGTTATCTTGGTTCTACATTAACGTCTACTAGTTAACTCCTTAGATATTCACTAACTAACAATTTACTCAATCACAACAATTCATTCAGCTACATACTAGTATGATGCAGTATGCTCCATGCTCACTCTCAAGAGAGTCAAGTCTCCCCTTTTCACAATTCACAGTACAATCGCAACCACATGATATTCATGCTATTATTTCTGTTATGATCACTGGGTGTTTATGCTTTATACAAAACTGCAACACCATGCGTCTCAATCTTGGAGTCATGGCCCCTTTTGGGTTATGGATGCCTCGCCGATGCGGACTGTAACACCATGCGACTCACTCTAGGAGTCATGGCCCCTTTTGGGCTAAGGATACCTCGCCGATGCGGACTGCAACACCATGCAACTTACTTTAGAAGTTGTGGCCCCTTTCGGGCTAAGATGCCTCGCCAATCTGTGGCACATCCCAATTCATAATATCTAACAGTTAACAATAAGTAAATAAACATCTGGGTCTATTGGACATCTCCGGTCCTCACCCTCACTTTGCCTCTCGAGGCAGCATCCCAACTCACTCTAGAGTTGAGTCAATACTGGTCATCCTGACCATGAAGTCAAATGCAAGGCTTTAGTATTATGATTCAATTAGATTTAACTAATGCAGTACGCAAACAACATCATTAACTATGAATAATATGATGATCATCAACGGAAACTATCCATGCGCCCATACACGCGGATAATCCGATTGGATACCATCATGAGTTTCCCGGATGTCTAACATAAGTGCAACTGTTCAAATCATCATACATCATGGATTTGCATCTCCATGTCTAACACACTTAGAAGCATTCACGAGTTATCATACATATGCATCACACTCATACTTGTCCACAAACAACATAATTCTAACCTCAAGCTCATTCATAAAGTAAAATATGCAGATATAACCAAGTATTTCAAGGACTTACGTCATTAGCCTTTACTCCACAATACTGTGTCTTATGCTTATCATTAAGCATAAACATCAATCACAATACATATCTCATGCCTGTGCATAAAAGGCAAGCAAGGGTAATCATGTTCATGCAAGGTTTTACATCATACTATTCCTCTTTACCTATTCAGAAGTTATTTATAACTCTGACCTCAGTAATTAATCACCTCATAGCATAGGGTTAAGTCTACGCGTTCATGTCAACTGATACTATAACATTATCAGGGTACTGAAGTGTATAAAGTTCTCTAGTCTATTCCAACAGGCCTATGTAGGTCTTTACCAACCTCAAACCTCGCAACAGACCTCACTCTAGTCTCAGTGAAACTATGTTGTCACCAGGATTCAGTATCAACCCTAGTCCAATCACAAGTCCGCCACACTGCCAGGTGGTGCTATAAATATAGTGATGGCATACAAGTTGTAGCCACACACATCCAACTCTAAACCAATCCAATGCACATCCTCAGGTCTCCTCACACAAGACACAAGGTCTAAGTCTCATAGCAGGTCTAGTCGGGCAACCCATTTGGTAGACTAGTCCCTCCCGGCCTCCCAAATACTCATAAAACTCATCATTCTTTGGTGGACACATCAGTGGAAGTAGTCCACTTTGATTCCCCCAAGTACTCCTCTGAAATTCCCTCAAACAGGCCACATCGGTGGGTCATCGGTGGGTCCTCGGTGGACCAACGGGAGTTGGTCGGTGGACCGACCCCCACAAGTCAATTAAAGTTCAGTGGTCCTTGGTAGACTCGTTAGTGGACCGATGGGGTTCACCAACGGCCACAACATGGTCTCGGTCGGTGGGTCTGGTTGGTGGACTGACACCTACCGACGGTCTCCTCGATGGACTCCGTCGGTGGACTGATGGGATCCACCGATGACCACAAAGCTAAAAGGTTGGCCCCTGTCGGTGAATTTTTCGGTGGACCGACACCCGCCGACGGACTCCAATCAATTACAGGTAGGGTTCCTGTCGATGGGTTGGTCGGTGGACTGACCACCCGCCGACGGTCTCATCGGTGGCTTCGTCAGTAGATTGATGGGGTGGCCGACAACCACGACTCTATCGGTGGGTTGGTCGGTGGACCGACCACCCGCCGACGGACTCAAAACTAACAGGTTGGCCCTATCGGTGAGTTTGTCGGTCGACCGACGACCCGCTGACAAGCGCGATACTGGGTTTCTTCTGGTTCTCTGAATTTTCACCCTCTCACTCCTAGGTCAAAATCCACACATCAAAAGGATTTAAAAACACTATATAATCATTTCTAAACACATATTAGGTATTCTAATTCATTTTTATGGAATTAAAACAACATACAATCATATATGGGTCAAGATTATAATCCCTAGGTCAGGTTTTCTGTCCTAACACAATTATCTCATAACAATAACGCAAGAACTTCTTAATCAAACATGCTAGATGCAATTTTTATCACAAATAAATGTTTAAAGGTTGTACATACAACTGGTATTTTTTTCCCAAATACCCACGAAATTGAGAGAATACTCGCCTGAATTGCCGTAGCCGTGTGTTCCTCGTGCTCCATTTTCCGATGACGCGTTCCTCTTCGATTGTCGATGCTCTGAGATGCTCCCTTGCATTGTCTTGATGTGAAAATCCTCTCCAAGCTCTAGGGTTTCTCCCTCTCTCTCTCTCTCTCTCTCTCTCTCTCTCTCTCTCTCTCTCTTTCTCTCTCTCTCAATCTCAGCAAAGAATGTAGGGTTTATGAGACAAAAGGGAGTATTTATACTCCTCACCATAAGTTAAGGTCCTGTTTGGTCTACACAACCTAGGTTTTCACTTAATTGGTGATCTAACCCAAGTCTCAAGGTATCACCACCTAATTATAAGTCTTGATTCCAGTCACAACATGTTCTACTCTTCTCTGGGTCAAATTCATTGGTCCAACCTCACTCGCCTGACAAATAACTAAAACACCCTTTCTAGATTTTTTGAAATTTTCCTGGCCATTACACACTTTCTATAAATAAAAGAATTATTCATTTGCCTCAACACCTAAGCCTAATGAATGCATATTTTAGGATATCTATCAAGAGGTTTTTGGAGAGCTTCAAGAGTGAGTTGTGTGAGAACTCATCCCTCTATCCCTACCAAAAACCCCTCTCTATCTTCTTCCCTTCATTGATGGTCTGAGTATTCCATACTCACTTTCATGAGAAAAGACCTCAACCATAGCAGTACAGGAACCAATGGGTAAACACCCCCCCCCACCACACACAAACACACACACTTCCTAGGGTTGTAAGACCCTTGCGCCCTTTGACAAACATCCATTGGAGGATCTACCACAAAGGTGCATCGCGAGGATTGAAGATAGGCCTTCAAGCACCTCACCAAACTTGCAGCCATCGACAAATCAACAAGAGGCAAGTTCTTCCTAAGTCTTCATTTTATTAAAACCTGTAACGTGTAAGTAGATTAGTAGAAATAGAGCCACTCTAAAAGAAGTGTCGGTTAGAGGTTAGCCAAGTTAAAAACCTTAGTGTAATGGTTGAAGGTGCGTCGTGAAACCTCAGGTTAATGGTTGGTGACGAGCTAGTTGAATAACTAGCCCAGTGAATACCTTGGGACCTTGCGAGGTGCCCTAGGGAGTGGACGTAGGCAAGTATGTCGAACCACTATAAATCGTGTATATCTGTGATTGTTTGGTTTGCTTTATTGCTATATCATACATGCTAGCATAAATCACTAATTGCATGATTTATTAATTCGATTTATCATAGTTATATCTATTAATCATTAATATCATAGTCAAGCTTTTAATTAGTAATCAATTTGTTGCGAAGTACTCGGCTTGATCTTCGAGCTTGTATGCATGTGAAGATCGAGAGGGCTTAGTTTTGATGTGGATCTCTAGGCTTTTAAGCGTATTCAGAGATTAATAGCTTTATCTTCAGGCTTGAATGCAACTTTAGAACTTCAAGTCTTCAAATCTTCAAGGTGGTAGACCAACAGGGCTCTAGAGCTTCTTCTCCTTGATCTTTCTTCCTTGAGTTTGATAACTTTCCAGGCTCTAGGGGCAACACTTCTTCTCCTTGGCTTGGATTTTTCACTTGACATTGATGACTTTCCAGGCCCCTTTGAATGGGGGAGGACTCCTCTATTTATAGATGTAAAGGGGGTAGAGTTGCATTTGATCTCTACTACTTGTATAGAATTTAGAGATAATTCTCTATTTAATAGGAATTATTAAGACTTATTTGAATAATTCTTTTTGGGTCCCATTTTCTCGAGGTCAAAGATTTTATTTAGACTCGAAGAATCTAATCTCTTAGTAGGGTTTACCTTGTGAGATTATGCTATGTGGCATATTTTGAATTCAAAAATTTCTCCTTCTACACCCTTCTTGATCAACATTTCCGCCTTCAAGGTCGAAATCGAAGGGAAAAATGATTCATCTCTAGCACCCATAAAAGAGAATTAAGTTTTCTCTAGAATTCTAAAGGTCACACCCTTCGAAAATTAATCCACCTTGGCATGATGCTTGCACAACTAATCCATGCCCAAAATAACATCGAAGTCCTTGAACTCCAAATACACTAGATCAGCCAACATCTTTATACTTGCAATCTCTACTACACAAGGCAAATACAACACTCCACCTCCAAGGCGTCTCCCATGGGTGTAGATACACACAACATCACATCAAGAGGAACAGGATCAATCTCGAGCCTTCAAGAAAACTGTGTAGAGACAAAAGAGTGTGTAAAACTCGGATCAATCAACACATGTTGGATGCTGGCAAAAATAAATCACACCTCAAATAACGTATGGAGATGTCTGAGCCCTTTTGCGTCAATGCATAAACTCTCCAAAGAGCTCTGAGTCTTTACTGGGTCTGGGTCGATGGCTATTGTGGATACTACTGTGGCTGCGGATGCTGCAGTGGTGGTTGTAGGCATGCTTACTATTGTTTCATCGAGGGATAGTCTTTAGCAATGTGAGCCATATGTCCGCATTAAAAACAAGATCCAGTCATTGCATAAGAGGTTCCACTTCCATGTGACCTCCCACAGTGCATGTATATTTCAGTCGTCATGCCTCTAGGCATGGCTTCAACCCTCTTCATCTTACCTCCTCTCTAAAACTCAATCCTCATGCCTACTACCACTGCCTCAGAGCTCTATCATCCACCTTTGCAAAGTACCTCAACTTCAAAGTTGAAATCTTCAACCTGATAACTAGCTTCATACCTTTCTCAAATTTCCTTGCCCTGAACACCTCATCTCCAGTAATATGAGGGGCAAACCAAGACAGCTCAAAAAATCTGGCTTCATACTGGGCCACAATCATGCTGTCTTACACCAACTCCAGAAACTCCACCTCCATCTTCTCTCTGACAAAATCAAGAAAATATTTCTCAAAGAACACCCTCTTGAAATGCTCCCAAAGCCTAGGGGCACCTCCAACAAAAGAATCCCTAACAAGAAGCCACCAATGCTCCGCCTCACCCTCAAGCATATACTCCGTTAAGGAAACCCGCCTCTCATCAGGACACTCAACAACTTGAAAAATATTTTCCAACCTCGTGACTCATCTCTATGCGGCTAATAAATCAAGAAACCCTTGAAAATGTTGAAGCCGATATTCTCTCTCTTAACCTTGTTGCACCTGCTACTACAACACATCAATCATATTGAATTGCCCTCAGAATGTCCTCCATATCTTTGAACCTCTGTATCAAATCCTGACAAAAACATACCAACATACATACACAATCAACCTATGCTTCAGTATAGAATTATCCTAACACCACTCCAAGCAAACCTAAACCTATGGCTCTAATACCACAACTATCGTGACCTGGAACCCATGGGCTTATACGACCGAGTTCAGTTCGAGAAATTCATGGGCGAATCCACACAGTAGAGATTTAATCTAATACACCAATCAAACCTTTAGATTAAATCAGACCAATCTACGCAGTGGAAAATAACCAAAATCACAAGATTAGAAATTAAGTCCTCAAAACTCTATCCTTAATTAAGGAACTAATAAAATTCAAAATACTCAAATCCTCAATTATAGTCATCCTGAAAAATAATAAATACAATCCAACTACTCAACTACTAACTAACAAATCCTACCCTCTAACAAACAGTAAATAGACCATAGAAGACAAACATGATCTCCCAGGTCTTAATATGGCTCCTCCTCTTTAAGCTCATCCTCGAACTGTTGCTCACGCAACTTCTCCTAAAACATTGGCTCAAAAGCTATATACACATGCACCAAAACACACACACACACACACACACACACACACTCACACATATGCAAGAAAATTAATGAGGTTTTCATACCAGTAAGAAATCAACTATGATACAAAACATACATTAAAACAATATAATTTTTGAAAGTAAGTAATAGTAATAATGAGATAATTTAAGTTCAAACCTAATCCAAGTAAAACAGATAAATCAGGTCATTTAATGCAATTCTAACTTAGAGAGTACCAGAACACAAGCAGAGATATTCGGGTTACGTATAAAACAGGCATCTACACCTAGTGCAAACCCCTTGTGATAGTTATCTCACTAGCCAAAAGCTCATGGTAAAGTCTAACTTATAACTTAGAGTGCAGGATAGATAATATCATATCAATTAGTCATTTCAATGTCATAACCGGGCCAGAGCACACAACCATTGAAGATGACTAAACATCCCATTTGAAGCATGGCACACCATAGCATAAACCCCTCCCCATCGATCAGATTGGCACACCTGTCACTTGCAAGGACTACATCACTTCACATATCTTCCATTGATGCGCCAAAACACAATAATATCATATACACTATCATATCATTCCTTTTCATATTCGTAGATATAAAAGTATGAATGTCAAATTCAAAAAATACGAGATCACATATTTAAAGTAAAAAACATAAGCAAATCTCTGAAGAAAATAGGGTTATCTACATGTAACATACGATTAATTATTCAAAACAAAGGTAAACCTATGAACACATCTTTAAAGTAATATGAAACACCTTAAAAATATGGATTCAGGCATGTAATGTTGAAAAACTTCTTTTCTACCTATTAGAATCCTCAAAACCATTTAAACATGCTTAAAAACATTCAAAACGAGTAAAGAAACGAATTTAAATCCTGGTTGAACATTAAAACATTGATACTTACCTTGAAACCTCAGTCTATAGTTACTATCTAGATTTCCCAAGCCTTGAAACCCCAA
This sequence comes from Pachysandra terminalis, assembly GCA_031762675.1. Lineage (NCBI taxonomy): Eukaryota > Viridiplantae > Streptophyta > Magnoliopsida > Buxales > Buxaceae > Pachysandra > Pachysandra terminalis. The sequence goes on from JAUPMG010269508.1 coordinate 16,148, forward strand.
ATGCCTTATCTTCCTTTCTGAAATCACCCTAGTTAAAAGCTCCTTCATATCTTTACTTTATCCCCAACGCATGAGAAAGAGAAGAATCTTTACAACCTTATATTTTTGTCACATCCTAAACAAGGAGTCCCCAAATTTAAGGTGTAACCCTCACCCCATATCCCTATGAGAGTGGATAAGCAATACATTACCAAAATATTGATTTATGTAAGATAATTATAAAGTAAAGTTCTAGAAAATAATATCATTAAAATAATATTCAACCAAAATAATCATAACAGCGAAAATAAAATAAAATACTCCAAGTCTCATGTTCCAATCAAAACCCTATAAACTACTCAAATCTGGTTCTAATGATAATAACTCATTAAAAACATAACGAATCCTACTACAGAGTCTACTAAAATCATCAAACAAAGTCCTAATTATAATTAATGTCTTCATAGCACCCTTATCCTCCATCTTGATCATCATAGTCATGTTGTCCTTCATCTATAAGTCCTAAAATATGTTGCTTAGAAAGCGTAAGCTACACTTAGCTTAATAAATAAACAAGTCCAACAGTATTTAACATTGAAGTAGGGACAATGCCACTCTTCAATGGTAATCCATTGACAAAAACAAAATACTTAGTATATGCAATAATGATATAGGAATGATGTATAAGGCAATGTGATGAGATGTGCAATGCAATATGTATGTTGGTTCAATTACGAATGAATGCAATGCATGCTGTGCACCTAAACAGTTATAATCACCATATGTGATCTAATACAATCATATAATATGCAAGTATGTATGTTGTTTGGCATTCGATTAGTGTATGTTCTACAACTGATCAAATCTTACTACCCAAGGATGTCACACTAATGTGAACTCCATCCCCTAATATATGGATAAAATAGTAGATTATTCTATGTGCGCGTCATAGTTTCTAAGGGCTGCGACCTAGAGGGCACAATTCCATCACCTTATTTCCGATCATAGGGACTCATCCCAAGGCATCACGCAGAACTTCCTTTGTGAACCATACATTAGCCGATCTACTAACAGAAATTCACTCGGTCATCCATCCAACAAGACGGGCAATTGTCTCATAAGGCAAGAATCAAAAAGTCATCTTTTGGGATGATCAGTCCCTTAACACATGCAAATCAGTTCATCCGGGACTTTCTCACAAATATTATAATTTTTATATTATAATAACAGTCATTATATCCATAAATTCCAGCAATATGGAATTATGGAGTGAAGTCAAGACATTAGACCACATACAAGGTGATCATACTAAAATAGGCATATGGAGTGCAAGTGTAGAGTATTGTGTACATTAACTGATCAAAAAACTTGTGTACATGGGAAAGTATACTTTTAGATATAAAACATGATCACAAAGAGTTCTAAAGTCTGCAATGTCAATAAAAAATTCACCCATGGGCAAATCTTCCACAATATGTCATAAATTCAAAATATTCAATATTTTGCAATTCCAACACCACATATGGTCTAATTAGAGATAATTAAACATGCCTGCAAAATATTAAATTAATCAGACGAACTTCATTTTTGACGGTATACCCTAACCCTACCCTAAGTATGCATGCCGATGTAGCATGTGTTGGTGGGATCGGCACACTCATGGTATACCATTCCCCCTCGGCACACTAAACAGAAACCACAATTAAAATGCACAGAGGGGATTGGCACACTCACGGTATACCGATCCCTCTCGACACACAAAACAATAACTTAAAATTAAAACACAGGAGGTCAATAGCCTCACGATATACTGTGAGTTTGCCGACCTGACCCAGTGGTGTGATCGGCACACTCACGATATACCGTGAGTCTGTCGATCTCACCATATTGCCTAGATTACACAGATTTCATATTTCAGGTCATATTCAGCATATAATTCATCAAAACACTTATCATGAAATTCAATTCTGAACAAAACCCATAAAGCACATCATAAACAACTTATCAATTCTTACCTTGATGTTGCATGGTATTCAATCCAGAAAATTATACTTTAATCATGTATCCCATTAAAAGGAGTAGAAGAAAGAGATAGGCCATATCGTGCTCAATGAATATGACAGATGCACCTAGTTCATATCGAAAATAAAGTTTTGCTTGAGTGCTTACCTCGTATTATTAATGGTGTTGCTTCTTCTTCTTCTTCTTCTTCTTCTTCTTCTACAAGATTGATCTTTTGCAATTCCTTGGCTTCTCCAAGTCTTAGAGCTGCTATACCTTCTCTCTCTCTCTCTCTCTCTCTCTCTCTCTCTCTTGTAATATGATCCACACGACCCATTCTAGTGTTCTTATAGTTTTTAGTTTAATGTTTGTATTAATGTAAGAGTCTTTACTAGTTTTAGAATATTATTAATTCTCTACCTTTAGATTAGATTAGTAAGTTCTTTCAAAATCCCAGTCATTGATTTCAGTGTCCTAGTTGTAATAGATTAATCATTAGTTATTATCTAACTCAGTTCCTTATTGGTTTATGATTACTTCTAATTCTCTAATTAATCCTAGCCCTTAAAATAGATTAGTTAAATTCTAACCTTTAGATTAAGATTCCTAATTAAATTAAAACTAATATTTATCTTCTTTTAAATTAGAACTCCTATTAATTAGAATCCTAAATAAATTATAACTAACCATAATTAAATATTAGCCATTAGATTGGATTAAATATTCCTACGAAATCCTAGCCACACATTATAACTTAAAGAGTTATGATTGTGTGTGATGCACTTAGTTTCCTATAGTGAAACCCACAAATCATAAATAGTCAAAGTCAAACTTGTAGCTAACTTACTAAAATTTTAAATTAAACCTTACATTTTTATTAATTATATATTAACCCTATCATTTTAGTTTGGATTATTAAAATTTTACACCTAGGGCAATGATCTAGCGAATCCCCAATTATTCCTACTTTATTAATATTATTTACTAGATCTGTCATTACTAACATAGAAACATGCCCATAATACTAACCAAATTTTAAGTTACCCCTAATAATAACAAATATAATTAAAAATCAGGATTCTTAAAAATTTCCTTTCATCGGCGAGGTGTCGACAACCTGTTGGTCTACCGAGGGTCATCGATGAGCTATCGGTTCGCTGATGGTTGATGGTGACCACCCTTCGGTCCACTAATCTTCATCAGCGAGAGTTCTAGAAATTTGGTTTTCTCAAATTTTCTCAGTGTATTGTCGCCGAGAGTTGGTCAGTTCGTTGATGTAATGTCCCGAATCCGATAGACCCTATATGGTCCATCAAAGACTAGAGACATCACCTTCACTTCCTCAAAAGGAGAGTGGTGGATCACAACAATAATAGAAT
>JAUPMG010269569.1:0-49245 GCA_031762675.1 Pachysandra terminalis
TGATGTGATTTTGGGTATGGATTGGCTAGTTGCATATCATGTGCAAATAGACTGCCATAACCGGATTGTGTCTTTTGCAACACCGGAGGGTCAAAATCTGAAAACATAAATCATCTAGCATACTTAGACTTATGGGCTATAAATGAGAGGGGAGATTGGGAGAAAATACCGATTGCATGCCATTTTGGAAGTATATTCCAAGACATACCCGGATTGCCACCCAAGAGAGAAGTAGAGTTTGGAATTGACATTCTGGCTGGAGCAAAACTACTACACTACCTACATACCGTATGGCATCTACCAAGTTGATGAAGCTAAGAAAACATCTAGACGAATTGCTTCCTTTGCAATTCATTCGACCAAGCTCATCATCATGGGGAGCACCGATTCTGTTCGTGAAAAAAAAAAGACGGATCCCTACGGCTATGCACTGATTACCGAAAGTTGAACCAAGTGACAGTGAAGAAAAAATATCCTTTGCCAAGGATAGAGGACCTATTCGACCAACTAAAAGGAGCCCGATACTTCTTAAAGATCGATCTCAGATCTGGTTACCATCAGCTACGTATCAAGGAGAGTGACATTCCAAAGATATCTTTCCGAACGAGGTATGAACACTTTGAATTTGTGGTCATGCCTTTTGGATTGGCGAATGCACCTGCAAATTTCATGGACATGATGCAAAGAGTATTCAGTTCATATTTTGATAAGTTCGTGGTGGTGTTCGTGGATGGCATCTTGGTTTACTCCAAAACCATGGAAGAACATGAAGAATATTTACGTATAGCATTGCAAACTTTAGTAGACAACCAGTTGTATGCAAAATTCTCTAAGTGTGTATTTTGGCAATAAGAAGTGAAGTTCCTAGGATACGTCGTGTCTAAGGATGGAATTTCAGTAGACACAAGTAAGGTGGAAGCGATACTAAGTTGGGAAAAGCCCAAAAATGTATCTGAAGTTCACAGTTTTCTTGGATTGGCGAGTTACTACTGTTGATTCATTAAAGGATTCTCATGCATCGCCTAACCAAACTTACAAGGAAGGACGTCAAGTTCTTATGGGACGACGCATGCCAACAAGCTTTTGCAACACTTAAGGAGAAACTAACCACTGGACTAGTTTTAACCATTCCGGAGAGTGTTTCAAAGTTCGTGATCTATGCCGATGCATCTTTACTAGGACTTGGTTGTGTTCTGATGCAAGAAGGGAAGGTCGTAGCTTATGCCTCAAGGCAACTCAAGCCACATGAAATAAATTTCCCTACACACGACTTAAAGCTGGCGGCTATAGTCTTCGCATTGAAGATATGGCGACATCATCTATTTGGAGAGACTTTCGAAGTATTTTCTGATCACAAAGCCTAAAGTACCTTTTCTCACAAAAGGACTTGAACATACGACAATGTATATGAATGAAGTTAGTAAACGACTACAATTTCTCACTTCAACACCATTCGGGGCAAAGCAAACATCGTGGCAGACGCACTCAGCCGAAAACCTAGAAGTATGGTGGCACATATGATGGTTCAAGAATGGAAGTTGTACGAACTACTTGCTGATCTCAACATTGAAGTTCGTGTAGCAGACCAAGGAGCAAGGTTATGCAATATCCTTACAAGGCCTTCACTTAAATCCAGAATAATTGAGCTACAAGCTAAGGTACCATGGCTACAAGACTTAGCCAATGATGCTGATCTACCTGATTTGACTAAGGTGGAAGATGGTAGTGTACGTTTGAAGAGAAGACTATACGTACCACATGACAAGGAGCTGAAAAGAGAGGTTCTAGAAGAAGCTCACCATTCTAGATATTCTATCCCCGTAAGGACGAAGATGTACTCTGACTTAAGACACAACTACTAGTGGAGATGGATGAAGGTTAACATTGAAGAGTTTGTGACTAAGTTCGTGATTTGTCAACAAGTTAAGGCTGAACACCAAAAATTAGCCGGAACACTACAACCCTTACCAATTGGAGAATGGAAGTGGGAGCACATCTCGATAGACTTCATCACGGGTTTGCCAAAGACTCGAAACACTCATGACATGATTTGGGTGATTGTGGATAGACTGACCGAATCATCACACTTCATACCAGCAAAGACCTTGATGAACACGAACGAATTGGCAAGATTTTACGTGAAGTAAATCACACAATTGCATGGAGTACCAGCCACCATTGTTTCTGATCGTGGATCTCAGTTTACATCCAAATTTTGGGGGAGTTTACACAAGGCATTGGGAACTCAACTAAATTTCAGTAGGTATTTCATCCACAAATTGACGGAAAAACGGAGAGAGTTAATCAAGTTCCGGAGGACCTACTCAAGTCATGTGTTCTGGAATTCAAAGGAAGTTGGGATGATCACTTGTCACTTATCGAGTTTTCCTACAACAACGGTTACGAAGCAAGCATAGGCGTGGCACCATTGGAAGAACTTTATGGGAGACCTTGAAGATCACCCTTGTGCTGGAATGAAGAGAATGCTCAAATTCCCGTAGGTTCACCGGAGTTAATCGCTGAAACCACGGAGTAGAGAAAGACTTATTATAGCTCAACACCGACAAAAGAAGTACGTTGATGTAAGAAGAAGGAAACTTGAGTTTCAAGTAGGAGACTGGGTTTTTCTTAAGGTTTCACCAACCAAGGGAGTGTTCAAATTCGGGAAGAAAGGTAAATTAGCACCATGGTTCATTGAACCCTTTGAGATTTCTGAACGGATAGCAGAAGTGGCCTACAGATTGTTACTATCGTCTAGCCTAGACTTAGTGCATGATGTATTCCACATCTCAATGTTAAGGAAATATCATCCAGACCTGACAAGTGTGATTGATTGGCAAACAATCACAATCCAAGACAATGCAACATATGAAGAGGAACCTGTACAAATTTTGGATCGGAGGAAGAAACCACTGCGCAACAAGGTGATTTCAAAGGTGAAGGTTATATGGAACAATCACGGAACATCTGAAGCAACGTGGGAGCTTGAAGATCACATGAGGGAGCAATACCCACATCTCTTTACATAAGGTAGTGAGTTTCGAGGACGAAATTTTCTTAAGGAGGGTAGGATGTAATAACCCAAACCAAATATAGGACTTAGGTGTAAATACCAGAAAATTAGGTGTTAATTTGAAATTGTAGTAAGTATCCATATTGTTTGACTTTTGACTGATTGTGATTGGTGGGTTGCACAATTAGGAAACTAAGTGCAACACACACAATCATAATTTCTTAAGTTAGAATGAATGGTTTAGATCTTGCAGGAGATATGACACTCCAATCAATGGTTTAGATTTAAACACTAATAAGAAGCTTCCATAGGAGTTAGAAACTCACTAGAACTCTAAAATTTAAGTATAGAGACATAGCTGGACTAGGAGAGCTAGGAATTCATCTAATGACTTAGAAACTATTACATCCCAATAAAGGGATAGGATTAAAACTCAAACACTAATACTAATGGAACTAGGAAGTTTACTGAATTACTATACATAAGTGTTCTTGCCTGATTTCGAAAATCATAATTCCTTGGAGCTTAAGAAGGAGAGGAAGATGAAGAGCAGAGGTGAATTCTCTATTCCAACTCAGCAACATCAAGGTAAGTATTTGAATTTAACTTGTTTTATAGTTTAAGTAGAGTTTCAAGTTTGTTTTTCAATAGTATGGAGTAAGTTTTCAAAATTATATTAGTTTCAAGAGTTTTCAAAGAAATTTAACTACTTATTATTTAGTTATTGGGTTTTGTACGGAATCCAAGATAAAGGAAGGTTACTTAAGGAAGAAATTTGATTAGACTTGTAGAAACCTTGAAATTCTGGAAAAACTGCCCAGAATACGCAGTTCGACGAGCCGAGAACACACCGAACCAGCCCAGAAGAGCACTCGGCGAATCCTCGCCGAGCGTCCTTTTATGATATTTGACTCCCTGGATTTCACACCGAGACTTTCCTCGGCGCGCCGTGAGCACTTCGAGCGTAGCTGACTGATTTTTAAGCCCCTGGAAAACACACCGAGCGGATTCTCGGTGAGTCGAGAATACGCCGAACCACATCTTGAGACCCAATCCCAGAAATCTGTAATTTTAGCAGTAGACCTCTTGGCGACCCCTCGGTACGCCGAAAAGCACGCCAAGAACACGCCGAAAGCACTAGGGCGACCCCAACGCACGTCAAAATTAGCCAACTTAATCCAATTTGATTGTATTTTTGTTAGCATGTGTATTTTGATCTCATTAGAACAATTATGATATTAGTTATGCTTGATTATACATGTTTCTAATACTCATACCGTATTTGGACTATCTTTCGTATTGGTTGGAACATGATAATTTGATATGATTGCTTTTTTGTATTTTTAACATGTCCAGCATGCTAGGTAGACTTATTTCACATTGAACACCTCAATTACATGCTTAGTTAACGTGCACCCTATCACTTGCACTTCATATGACTTAAGACCATGGATTTGGTCTATATGTCTATACCCTTTGCATGTAAATCAATACTATTGGATTTTTAAGGACTTTAAGAGATTGTTATGATTTGGAAATTACTATGATATGGAAATCACAATAGGTAAGGAGACTGATGCATTATTATCTAATTCTGGAGTTGAGGGACTAGCAACCCAATATACCTATGGTCATATGGACTATTTATTAAAGGAGTGTTCCTGTTTTTTACTTATATGTACAATTCCCTGAGGAATTTTCAATTGGAATTCTTTGGAATTATTTCCCTTGATCACAAATAAGTGGGGGAATTGTGCCCTCTAGGTCGAAGTCCCTTAGAACTATGATGCGTACATGGAATATCTTAACTTGAGAATGGTCTTGTATAGGGGGGATGGTTCGAGAAGACATCTTTCACAAGGAATGATCAATCTTGTGGGAACCTATATATACTCCTGATAACAGTTTATTTTAACTAATTGCACAGCACTTAGATTGTTTGTCAGAATCACACTTGGTGGTTATTATATGTACACAGTATGCACATAGTAAAACTTGACCATTCATATGCATGTACACATATATCTTGATGCACTCACTAATCTGTTCATATACTTGATATTTATGTTTTCTGAAATTTATGGTGTATTATTGAAGAGTGGCCTTGGCCCTACTTCAAATTATAAACCATGTTTGACTTGATTACTTACTGGCTAAGTGTAGCTTATGCTTTCAAGCAACATATTTCAGGCACATTAGATGAGGAGTACTTGGATTATGAAGAAACAACTATGGACCCTTATTTTGATGGAACTACTGAATTTATAGAAGAAGATGTTTAGGATTTACATTAAGGATTTACTTTGTTTTTATTGGCTTGGATGCTAAATTATTTTATTGGCCATAGTTAGGCTTTCTTTGTTTAGGAATTAGATAAGCATGAGAACTATAGTATTTTCTTTCCGCTACTATGTTTTGCCCTAGTTTTTTATTATTATGAGATGTAGTTACTTTTATTTTGATTAGTTTCCAAGTTAATAAAATATTTCAGTTACTTTCAATTATTTGGCAAAGTAATGACTACCACTTCCATGTGGATATGGGGTGAGAGTCATATTTCTGACTTATAGGGATTCCCTTGAGATCTCTTAAGTTTGGCATGTGACAGAGTATAAACGAAGTGTATTATAATAAATGCAGAAAACCTGATTAATGATGAATATATGTATGCTGTGATGATTAAAACATAATCAATGCATCACACGATTACAACTATTAATGAATGCTATGAATACGAATTTCAGTGATCAGCCAGTTTTCCATGTAACTTATACTTGGTACACAAGCTCGCTCTCATTAATCTCGTACCCTCACCTCCCACGTGTACATCATGGTTTTGTAGGATTTACAACCTACCAGGCTTAATTCTCGTAGCTATTTCTCGACCGCTTCTGGGGGTTATTCCCAAGGAGTCCACATTAGGAGCATCCCTTACAATTTAGGGATTTAATACCAAGGAGTTCGCAAAGAAATCATCCTTAAAATAATGGAAGAAGATATACAACGTAGAATTCAAACCTCTATCCCCCGTTGCCCGGTTGACTGGACGAGCTATTCAGTTCAAATCTCTATCCTTCCCTGCCTGGTTGACCGGACGAGCTATTCTTCCCACATATCAGTAGGATTTCTGGTGATAACACCCTTTAGAAACTATCTGTGTGCCCATACACACGAATAATCCACCGGATGCCATCACATGTATCCCTTTCACCTATTAGCAGGATTTCCAGTGATAACACCATTCAGAAGCTATTCGTGCACCCATACACACGAATAATCCGTTGTATGCCATAACGGGTATCCTTTCCACATATACTAACCATATAACAGTCCTAACCAACATAACACATCCATTTAATATCAATGTCATGCATAGAAATCATTAATTTTGGATTCTGATGATAATTCCCGTCAGAAACTATCAACGTGCCCATACATGCGGATAATCTGCCGGAAGCCATCATATGTATCCTATCCAGTGTAAAAATATATAATAGATCATAAGTTTATAAAACTAATCAAACCAAACTACAAACAACTCAAAATACCCATTTTAAGGCGTCCATAAAGTTTGGACCCCATTGGAGCTTGGTAACACCGAGGTACTTGTCGAAGGCTATTTTTCCATTGTACCGGTGCCTGTAGATGGGTCACTCTTCTGTGCATTTTTGTCACGGGAACTAAATTTCAGATTCGTCCCGAAAGCCCCAAATTTGAACTCTTCAATTTGGTTAAATCCAAAATCATGTAGAATAATTATAACCTATTAAAAATCATTACTAGATCGAATTAAACATGATTATTCATTTAACCAATCAAGGGACGAAATCATACATTTAACATCGCATATAATTTCTATCATCCAATCTCACATCATTCAATCCGGAATCATGTAAGAACGAGAATAGTCATCATCCAAGTAACATTCGAATAGAACGCAACTCAATAAGCTATTAATCATCGAACACAAACAAAGAAATCATACTTTCGAAAATAATATACATGAGTGATAAATCCACGCATTCAAATCGGTAGACTATCACAATATTCTTTGAGAACTATACAGAAAATGATACTTAGGGTTTAGATCTTATATTAGCAAAGCACTTCCTCTTCCTTTATCTCCATCATGTCTTCCTATTTTCCTCTTCTCTTTTTCCTCTTCTTCTTCTCCAAAGATAGGTGACGGCTAGGGTTTGATCTTCCCTCTCTAATCTCTTCTTTCACTTTTCTTAACCCACATGAACTCTCCTATGAGAATGGTGAGGGAGAAGTTTTAGTAACTTTCCTTCTTCTCTCCCATTACCAACCCACAACATCTACCTCCCTTGTGCGTTACAACATTTGAATTAAGTTTCATAATTTCAAATGTTTCCCCCATAGAGTTTTCTAATTACACCTTAACCCCAAATTAGATATTTTGTTAACAATTTAGCCCAATTCTCTTAATTAGTTCATAATCCCACACTAATAAATTCTAAAACATTCTAAATGATATTTGACTCTATTAATTAATCACACATTAATTATTATATTAATTTTTGGATCAGGGTCTCTACAATTCCCACACTCAAATGACCAGATCTCTGTATGGGAATCTAAGTAGCAAAACCAAATCTCAAGAGGAAGAAGAGAAGATGAGAGATGAGAGATTCTCTAACTTGGAATTCTCAAAAACGTGAATTGCTTATTGGGTTGGGAGGAGTCTTCTATATATAGAAGACTCAACTCTACTCAACCTAGAACTCTATCACCTAATCCCATTATGAAAGTTACACAGTCTCACTCCAAGCATGGATGTCCCAACTTTAAGTGGGGGCTTGGGTTGGTCCAAACGGGTCAGGCCAACGGGTCGATTGACCCATCACATAAATCCAACAACTTTATAAAACGATCTTATGAAAAGCAAATAATTTCCTGATACTTTTTTTCTTCTGACAACAAATATTTAAAAGCAAATCAAAATGGAGCCAATTCTTTTGAAAATCAATTCTTTCTAGCTTATTTACTATACTCTTTAAAATAGTAACCAGATTTCATTACTAATTTAAAATAACAACTTTTGGTGTTATTTCACCGAAATATTTGTACATTCACCATTTTTTTTCAAGTGAAATATTATTTCGACAAACATATTGCAGTTATTTCAACAGAAATAAATGCTAAAAACACGTTAAAAGTTGAAAAAAAGAAAAAAACTCAAGCACTATAATTACTTAATTATTTTGGCATTTTAATATAACATTTTAGACACAATTATAATTTGAATCTAGTTCAATTAATACAAATTTAAGTGAATATATTATTTTAGAAATTATATGTATATATATATATACATATGCATATTATTATTAATTGTTTTATATTATTTTGTTTATAGAAGTACACAAATGGATTTTGTACCCACTTAAACCGAAAGAAATCAAGGAACAAAGTTTATGTTTTTTGGTTAACATTTATTGAAGGTTGTAGACGACTCGGATCACATATCTTGATGCACACGAATCCGGATCTATAGTGGAAGATCTCTATCGAATCGGAAACATTCCATGTCGGTATGTGTGATTATAAGAACTACACACAATAATACTCACACTCAAATGACCAGATCTCTATATAGGAATCTGTCACAACCCAAACCTAGAGAGATCCTTTGGATACTTAAAAGGATGGAATTGTCACTCTCACCCCCAACACAATGGGAGTGAATAAGCAATATAGAACATTTAATCAACTAGATTCAACTTACAAGCTCTAATATATAATATCTAACATGTATCTTCTACTCTTACATTTCTCATATAGTTGGTCTCTTCGATATCAATTCATTCAATACCTGAAAAATATTAATAAACAAAAACATAAGCTGAATGCTCGGATGAGTAAGCCTTCAAAGCAAGGTATTTACTCAAAAATCAATGTTATGGGAAAATAGATAAATATGATAACATAACTGTAAAATAATAGATAATAATCCATAGATATGAACAATAAGCACATCATTGACTCATTCTCTCCAATTTCACTTTGGTCTTTCTCATTAGGATATTATAGTCATATTTTCAACAATTCTACGATGCCTAAATCTATATGATAACATGCAATCAAGTGTATCATACCCAAGGTAATCACACATAACACAATCAAATGAATTGCAGATGCATGCTGTTTGGCATTCGAATGATGATTGTCCACACTCAAGCCAAACCCGGTCTATTTGTGGCACTCCCCGAAACTCGTGGCACGAATCTCTATGCAGGTGGCACGGATCTCGAAGTGAGACCTTCGGGTTCCAACTAAGGAATGCGGATTTCCATATCATCACAAGTATAAAAGTAGAATTAACCACCTTTATTAATTACCAGAGTGCGGAAGCTAACATCATCAAATAAAAATCAGTTAATGGCTTCCGCAGAGCCATAACTACCAATACTAAAACAATGTAAATCTGAAGGATAAGTAATCATCATTACATCAAATCTGATTCTTAAGAATAAAATCAAAGTTCTAAACAGGAAAAGAACTACACGGCTGCAATCATCCGTATTCATCACTACTCCACCTCATCCTACAACATAAGAAGTCATGTGAGCTTGGAATGCTCAGTAAGTGACATATCTGTCACCAATCCTCATCAAACATCATTAGTCAAAACTAAAGGACAGTAATATAGAAATACGACAGCGAGAAGCATGTCATATATTGATTTATGGATGATATGAGGTATGCTATGAAATAATGTCATTTAGATGTACTACATGATATGATCAATCAATGAATGCAAAAATGATATGAAATGTTATGTACTAGGATAATTTATCATGTTAAGTGCCCTTCATATGTAGCTTCAACATCACAAACCAATTCGGGACATAGGTCACAAGGAATAGCCGGATGCCCCCTCTCCGTTCCGAGCGCTAACCCATGGTATGAAGGCCACCACTTGCTGATTTTATGAGTGCCATACTTAAGGTATAACCAACCGTATAGGTCCTCGCAAGAATCCTACCCTTATTTAAATGGGGATTTCCCATAGGTATAGTCAACCTTAAGGAACCTTGCAAGGAAACCCTAGACTTCTCCCAAGCTAATTTAAAAATCCACATAGACCTAGCATGCATGTTATTATTAACTTAGTATTGAAATGATAATTCCCATTAGAAACTATCCACATGCCCATACACGTGGTTAATCTAATTTGAAAACCATCATAAGCTTCCTAACAGTGTACAACTAAACCAAATCAATACTAATAGTCCATATACCAATTACCAAACTAAAAAGAGTCACAACCCCAATTCATGGTCTGGTCGGTAGGCTAGTCGGTGGGGTTAGATACTCTTTGGAAATCAAAGTTGGTACCCTACAAGTGGGCCTAACCTAATGACCTTCCTTTGATCCCAAGAAACCCAATCCATATTCACTTGATTCATATAACTCCTCAAAACTACCTCAAAATTCTCAAAATATGCCCCTGTCGGAAATACGGCCGGTGTACCAGTGCCTGCCGACGGGCCTTGGTCTCTACATTTTGACCCATGTCGATAGCACGGCTGGTGTGCTGGTGCCTGCTGATGGGTTATGGACCAAATTGTCCCATTTAATCTGAAATCATCATTTTGAAGCTTAATACCAAATCCAAATCATCATGATATATATATATATATATATATATATATAAACCTCACAAATCAGTAGGACATCAGTAGAAACACATAAATCATCATTTTTCGGGAATTAAACGATCAATGATGCATTCAAAACTTATTTTTCACGAATCGGAATACCAACCATGATATTAACGAGAAATCATATAGAAAATGGATTTACCGCTATTATGCATAGTTTCTGATATGGAACTTTGATCTTTTCTTCTCCTCTTCCTTTTCTTTCTCTTCCTTTCCTCTTCTTCTTCTCAATTGAAATGGACGGCTAGAGTTATGATCGTTCTAACCTTCTCTTCTTCTCTCTTTTATGCTCTCACCAAAGTCTCCAAATCAGTCTTCAAATGGGTATGGAATGCGGGTTAGAGGGAATGGAAACTCCCTTCCATTACTCCCATTACCAACCAATGATCTCACGCACGAAACCATGCGTTTCAGATTTGAATTCTAGTTTTGAATTTACCCATAATGCCAAATTTAACAATTTAATTACTCTTGACCCCCAAATTATATATTTCTTAACCTATTAATCTAATGCTCTTAATTTAGTTCATAGAACCACCAATTAATTTCAGAAAAATACTAATTAATTTTTTTTATAATTTTTTTAATCATATTAATTAAATGAAATATCCTTTTAGTGGATTTAGGTCATTACAATTCTAGATGTCGTCGTGAATCATCCCCCCATATAGGGCCCTAAATAGGATATTATTAGAAGTGCGCACCACAGTTTGAGGGGCCTTCGACCTAGGGGTCACAATCCCCACACCTTATTTTCGATCACGAGGAGTATCCCAAGGTACCACCTTTGAACTCTCCCTTGTGAATATATATTACCCGATCTACTAACAGAATTCACTCATAGGATTCGGCATATTGGGAAGTGCACTCCCTCACCTATCATGTTACCACAAGTCTCTTGAGATCCCCATACAAGGCTAATCTCTCACCTTGGGTGATAACAACACTCCTTCCCAATAAGGGAAAATAATCCTCATAACAATATCAAAATACTTAATGATACGCAATTTCTAGTTATGCAGTTTTATGTGTTCCAGACAACACAGCCATCCCGGCAAGGTAGTAACAATGCAACTCAGTGATTCATGCTAATTACAAATGCAATGAACATAACAATATGACAATGATGATCACACACATATATTCATTAAGCACACACATGAGGCACATTATCATGCTTAGAAACTAATATAACGCAAATAGGAATATATAGATTACACTTGTATATTACGAATCAATTATAAGTAAATATAAATACATATGGTGAAGATTCATCCAACTTATATACCGAGAGTCTGCAAACACAAGTTATTATATGTTGTTAATATTAGTAACAACAATCTCACACAATACATATATTAGGCTATTAAATGCACATAAGAAGAAAGTATTGACGAAAGGTGTGCAAATTCATCATAAAGTCAGATGAACATTCTCATATTATGTCAAACATGTTATAATAAGGTTAAAATGCTTATCTCCTTCTGTAATGGTGTTTCATGCTAAGGTTAAGGTTCAATAGGTCTTATAATAGGGTATTGATTGGTCAAATCTTGTTTTTAAATTATAAATAACTTGAAATTCCTACAACTTATGTAAAATTATTTTATATAGGTGTTCAAATAGTCCATAGGGTCAAAAGTAGTTTCGGTAGGGTCTTAGGTTAGGTGTTCGGTTAGTCTAAGTTTTGGAAAGACTGTCAATGTTCATGAAATTCAAGGTATCGATTCATTAGGGTTGTCACGAACCAAACCAGAAAATCCTATGGAAGTAATTAACAACTCTAGTAAGATATAAGTAACTTAAATATGAAATGTGATCTATTATAGATTAAAAAAGGAAAGTCTAATTCTAGTACAACTCTACAGCTAAATCCAGGTTTCTATACCCATTCCCAAGCTCTCTCTTCGTGACCAAGCTCCTTGTAATAACCCAAGAAAATAATAGGACTTATGTGTAAATACCAAAAAATTAGGGGTTAGTTTAAATTTTTTTAGTAACAACTATATTATTTGACTTTTGACTAATTGTGATTGGTGAGTTGTAAAATTAAGAATCTAAGCTGCAACACGCATAATCATAACTTCTAAAGTTGAATGAGTGGTTAAGATCTTGTAGGAGATTTCATTCTTCAATCAATGGCTCAGATTGAAAACACCCAATTAGAAGCTTCTCTACAAAATAGGAGTTAGAAACCCATTAGAATTCAAATTAATAGAAGCACAATAGGATTGGAATTAAGCACATGAGCTGGGAAATTAATCTAAGGCCGAGAATCAATAATTCCCAACAAGTGGACAAGATTTAGGCTTAAGTTTTTAATTCAAATAAAACTAGGACTCTTTAAAAAAACATATAAATTTGTAATCTTGGTGAGAATTAAATCATCAACTTAGAAGAAGAAGAAGGAGATAATTTAACTTTGTTTATAGTTTTAGTAGAGTTTTCAAGTTTACATTCAATAATATGAAGTAAGTTTTCAAAATCTATATTAGTTCTCAAAGTCTAATAGGTAAATTTGATAAGTAAGAATTAATGATGTTTTTTATGTGTTTATTGGGTTTTGTGCGAAATCCAAGATAAAAGAAGGTTACTTGAAGAAAAACCAAAAATAGGCCAATACAGCCCAGTTTGCGAAGTTCGGTGAACCCTTGGTATGCTAAACACTTGCTGAACACTTGCCGAACACACCCAGATAGGTCGTCGGCGAACCCCAGGTATACCGAAACTACGCCGAGCACCATATCGAGACCTTTTAGTCTCTAGAAAGTACACCGAGCCCCGCTCGGCATGCCGAGCGTCATTGTGTATTTTTAAGGAATCTGGTTTGCACCCTGAGACCCTACTCGGCCTGCCGAGAGCATGTCGAGCCAAGCCTTGTGACCAAAACCCTATAACACCATATAGACCCCTGAGCATGCCACTCAGTACGCCGAAAGACCACCCAGAGTACGCTGAACAACCCTCGGCAACCCCTCGGTACGTCGAGCACACCTAAGTTGGTCCGTTTGAGTTAAATATTACATGAGCATGTGTATTTTGATCTCATTAGACTAATTCTAACATTACTTTTGCTCAATTACGCATGATTATTATACTCATATCATATTTGGACTCTTTCCTATATTGGTTGGACCACGACATTTTGACATGCTCCTTATTATGTGTTTACTTAATGTCCAGTATGTTAGTCAGATATATTACATCTTGTACACGTGGATTGAATGCTTAGTTAATGTGCACTACATCACTTGCACCTCATATGCCTTATGACCATGGAATTGGTCAATAGGTCAAACCCTTTGCATGTAATCCATACTTTTGGATTTTAAGGACTTACAGAGGTTATTGTGATATGGAAATCACAGTAGGTGAGGAGACTTGCACATAATTAAATATTTCTAGAGTTGGGGACTAGCTATCCCAATATACTTATTGGTCCTATGGACTATTATTGAAAGGAGTGATTCCTGGTTACTTGTTTATATATACAATTCCTTGAGGATTTTATAATCGGAATTCCTTGGATTTGTTGGCCTTAATCACAAATAAATGGGGGAATTGTGCCCTCTTGGTCGAAGCCTCTTGAAACTATGATGCGCACATGGAATATCTTAACTCGAGAATGGCCCTATATGAGGCGCATGGTTCGAGAAGATATCTTGCTCAAGGAATGATCGATCTTGTGGGAATATATATATGTATCCATTTAAACAAATTTTAATTAAATTGCATTGCATGCTCGATTGTTTGCTAGATCACACATGGTGATTTCTTATAGGATCACATCATGCACACTCTAAAACTTGACCAGCATAAGCAGCATATTTTATTCATGCGCATACATTGTTATCATTATTCACTCACTAATCTGTTCATATTACTTGATACTTCATCACATTGATGCTTACTGTAATTATGGATTACCATTGAAGAGTGGCCTTGGCCCTACTTCAATTATAAACCATATTCGATTTGCTTACTTACTGGCAAAGTGTAGCTTACATTTTCAAGCAACCATATTTCAGGCACATTAGAAGAAGAGGACTTGGATTATGGAGACCAAGCTATGGACCATTGTTTTGATGAAATTGCTGATTTTATCGAAAAAGATAATTAGGATTTATATTAGGGATTTTATTTGTTTTTATTGGCTTGCATGCCAAAACTTATTACTAGCCATTGTTAGGATGTAATTTATTTAGGGATTTGATTTAGCATGAAACTATAGTTAATTTCTTTCTGCTGCTATATTTTGATTTATTTTGATTGTTATGAGATGTAATGACTTTCAGTTTTGATTATTTGGTTTAATATTATATCTTAGTTATAATTTCAATATTTGGCAACGTATTGTCTACCACTCCAAAAGGGGTGAGAGTTATATTTCAGACTTATTAGGGACTCCTTTGAGATCTCTTAAGTATGGGATGTGACAAAGTTGGAATCAAAGCCTAAGTTTTATGTTTTCAATCAAATTCCATAAAGGTATCGTGGTGATTGATATTTCAAAGTTTTCTTTATGCTGATTGTTTACTCTAACATGGCTTCTAACTTAAGTGTGTCATATTTCTTTCTTCTAAAACAAATCACTAATCATACTGTTTTCAGAATGGCCGGTAGAAGAAGAGTTAACGTGGGTGCAAGTTCAAGTGGGGGTGACCGATTATGAGAAGATTCGTTTTACTGCCTTTATACTAGAAGGAGAAGCAAGGAGATGGTGGAAAGAAATGTTGGCAATCATGAACATCCAAACATGGGCACAGTTCAAGGTACAATTCTATCTAGAGTACTTTCCTAATACTATCAGGAAGGAGAAGGAATTGGAATTCATGAAGTTGGAGTAAGGAAGCATGACGGTACCGGAATATGTTGCAAATTTTAGGGAGCTGTCACAATTCGCTACCTATGCCGTTGACGAGGAGAAGAAGAAGACCTTCAGATTTGAAAGTGGACTAAAACCTAGCATCAAGAGTAGGCTGATCATAGGAGAATTCACGGAGTACCACAAACTAGTTGACTGTGCACGAAAGGTGGAGAAGGATATGCAAGAGTTCCGGAAGATACAAGACCAAAGGTTGGGGCGAAATAACTCAAGAGATGGAAATTCCAAAAGCACCACATCTGAACAGTAGAAATGGCTAAGGACTCAAGGCCCTACTAGCACTTAAGGCTTTCCAAGCATTTGATGCTTCAATTGTGGGAGGCTAGGATATCACATAAGGGACTATCGAATCCCTAAGAATCCTCAAGCAAGCACTTTCTAGCAGCAACAATTGGTCCCTAAGCCTCACTATCAGCAAAATCCGAAGCCGGCACCACAAGCACAACCACCTAAGGGAACCAAGGCTGGAGTTCCACAACAGCAACCTCAAGAAGCGAAGGCGTACACCTTAGCACAACAGCAAGGGGAAGTTATGGAAGGTACGGTTCGGGTTTCTCACACTTCAGTCAAAATTTTGTTTGATACGGGAGCGTCGCACTCCTTCATAGAAAATTCATTAGTGAACTGTTTAGGTTTACTTATGAAGGATCTAGAAAGGAGTTTTGTTGTAGCAAACCCCATCGGAAGTTCAGCATACTTAGGGAAGGTATGTGTGGCTTGCTTAGTTATGGTAGGTCAGTCCACACTACCAATTGACCTGATTATGCTTAACATGGCGGAATTTGATGTGATTTTGGGTATGGATTGGCTAGCTGCATATCATGTGCAAATAGACTGCCATAACTGAATAGTGTCTTTTGTATCACCGGAGGGTAAGGTTATAAAAGTTAGAGGGTCAAAATCTTAAACCTTAAATCATCTAGCATACTTAGATTTGTGGGCAATAGATAAGAGAGGAGAATGGGAGCAAATACCCTACCGATTGTATGCCACTTTGGAAGTGTATTCCAAGGCATACCCGGACTGCCACCCAAGAGAGAAGTAGAGTTTAGCATAGACCTAATGGCTGGAGCAAACCCTATTGCACTACCGACATATATAGAGTTGAGGGAGTTGAGAAAGCAATTAGATGAGTTGCTTGCCTTGCAATTCATTTGACCAAGCTCATCACCATGGGGAGCACCAGTTCTATTCGTGAAGAAGAAAGATGGATCTTTATGGTTATGCATCGACTACCGGAAGCTGAATCAAGTGACGGTGAAGAACAAGTAACCTTTGCCAAGAATAGAAGATTTTTTTGACCAACTGAAGGGAGCTTGATACTTCCCAAAGATCGATCTCAGATATGGTTACCATCAACTACTCATCAAAGAAGGCGACATTCCAAAGACAACATTCCGAACGAGGAATGGACACTTCGAATTTGTGGTCATGCCATTTGGATTGACCAATGCACCAGCAGCTTTCATGGACATGATGCAAAGAATCTTCAGATCATACTTGGACAAGTTTGTGGTGGTATTTGTTGACGAAATCTTGGTTTACGCCAAAACCAAGGAGGAACATGAAGGGCGTCTTTGTACAGCATTGCAAATGTTGGTAGATCACCAACTATATATAAAATTCTCTAAGTGTGACTTTTGGCAAGAAGAAGTGAAGTTCCTAGGACACGTTATATCTAAGGATGGAATTTCAGTGGACATAAGCAAGGTGGAAGCGATACTAAGTTGGGAATAGCCCAAAAGCGTATTCGAAATTCGCAGTTTTCTTGAATTGACGGGATATTATCGTTGATTCATTGAAGGGTTTTCTCGCATCGCAGTACCCTTGACCGAACTCACAAGGAAAGACGTAAAGTTCGTGTGGGACGATGCATGCCGACGAACCTTTACAACAATCAAGGAGAAGTTGACTACAACACCGTTTTGACTATTCCAGAAAGCGGCATGAAGTTCGTGATCTATGCCGATGCATCCTTATTGGGATTTGACTGTGTTTTGATGCAAAAAGGGAAGGTTTTAGCCTATGCTTCAAGGCAATTCAAGCCTCATGAAAGAAACTATTCTACGCACGATTTGGAGCTGGCGACTATAGTTTTTGCTTTGAAGATTTGGCGACATCATCTCTTTGGAGAGACCTTTGAAGTATTTTCTGATCACAAGAGCCTAAAGTATCTTTTCTCACAAAAGGACCTGAACATGCAACAATGAAGATGGATGGAGCTGGTGAACGACTACGATTTTTAACTTTAATATCATCCGGGCAAAGCAAACATTGTGGCGGACGCACTCAGTCGAAAACCTAGAAGCATTGTGGCGCACATGATTCAAGAATGAAGGATGTACGAAAAGTTTGCTGATTTCAACATCGAAGTTCATGTATTAGACCAAGGGGTAAGGTTACTCAAGACTAGAATTATTGAACTACAAGCAAAGGAACCATGGATGCAAGACCTAGCCAATGATGCTGAACGACCAGATTGGACCAAGGAGGAAGATGGCAGCATTCGCTTGAAAGGAGGACTTTGTGTACCACCTGACGAAGAGCTAAAAAGATTGATTCTATAAGAAGCTCACAATTCAAGATATTCTATCCACCCCGGAAGGACAAAGATGTACTCTGATCTAAGGTGCAATTACTGGTGGAGACGAATGAAGGTTGACATCGAAGAGTTCGTGACCAAGTGCGTGGTTTGTCAACAAGTCAAGGCTGAACACCAAAAACTTGCCAGAACATTTCAACCCTTACCAATTGGAGAATGGAAGTGGGGGCACATCTCAATGGACTTCATCACGGGATTGCCAAGGACTTGCAACAACCATGACATGATTTGGGTGATCGTGGACAGGCTAACCAAATCAAGACACTTCTTATCAACAAGGACCTCGATGAACACATACGAATTGGAAAGATTGTACATAAAGGAGATCATCCGATTGCATGGAGTACCATTCACCATTGTTTCTGATCGCGGATCGCAATTTACTCCCAGATTTTGGGGGAGTTTACACAAAGCATTAGGAACTCAACTAAATTTCAGCACGGTGTTTCATCCACAAACCGACGGCCAAACGGAGAGAATTAACCAAGTACTAGAAGACTTGCTCAAATCTTGTGTTCTTGACTTCAAAGGAAGTTGGGAAGACCACTTGGCACTTCTAGAGTTTTTTTATAATAACAGCTACCAAGCAAGTATCGGAATGACACCATTTGAAACACTCTATGGGAGACCTTACAGATCACCATTGTGCTGGAATGAGGAGAACGTTAATATTCCCGTAGGACCGGAGTTTGTCACTGAAACTACTGAGAAGATCCGAATCATTAGAGAACGACTCGCTACGGCTCACCATCGACAAAAGAAGTATGCTGACTTGAGAAGAAGGAAACTTGAATTTCAAGTAGGAGACTGGTTGCATATTCTTAATTGGTTCTCACACACAATCATTCTACACATCATCAAACACTTAGATATTCACTCCAAAAGTCTATTTCCTCCATTAAACATCATATCATCCATATTATATAGCAAAATCTTCACAGAACATATGATTAGAACAAGATTCACATATATTTTTCATGCTTTCCATTAATAGATAAACACAATATTAACACTTCACTAATCCATATTATATTTTAAAACTATCATCATGTTTTCTAAACCTACTTTCAATCATAACCCGTAAATTATGCTTAGAGATCTCATACACATACCATTAATTCATGAATTTCATTTATATGATAAGGAGAAGAGGGAGACTAAGGAAAACCTACTTGTTATGCTTTCTTTTCTACAGATTTACAACAAAGCAAAATCACCCCAAGAGTCCTCTTCCCAGCAACCTTCTTCTTCTTCTTCTTCTTTTTCCTTCTCTATTCAGCACCCCAACTCTCAGTTCTCTCTTTCTCTTTTTTTTTTTTTCTACAGCAATCCCCATCTCCCTTCTTACTTTTTCTCTTTTTCATATACACCAACGAAAGGAAAAGTTGTGGAAACCTTCCCATGATCCCACGTATCCTAGTTAGAAGGTGGAGGAGATTATGGATCCCTTCCATCTCTATCCTATCTTCTTTTCAAATTCAAATCCCACTATGTTAATAGTCTAGTTTACCCCCCAAGCACTCATATAGACTTCATGACCAGTCCTAACCCAATAGTCTCGTGTGTCAAACTCAAAGGCCTAATCTCCAAAAAATTAATAATTTCATAAGCCACTCCAAATTTTATAATATTAACACCATGGTCCCTAAGGTCAGTTCTTATTACAGATAGTTACCAACTCAGTTAATTAGTCCTACTGTCCTTCATAACCTTTTACAAAAGCCCATTATTAATTATAATTATATTATATTAATTACAATTTAAGGGCAAGGGTCACTACAATCTACTCTCAAATGACATTTTGTCCCGAAATTTACGGTTGTTCTAATTCTATGTTCAAACCATTAACAGTGTTCTATTTCTCTCTTACCACTTATGATCTTGTAAATGTTGCCTGTATTAAATATTTTCATTCAATAGAATTGTATTTCACACTATATCAATGAGGTAAGGTCATTCCATAATCATAATTCTTATCAAATATGCCTAGAAAGTGTGAAGAAGATCTATGAATAAAAGTTTCAGTCATCATAGCATGAAATTTTCTAATATTAAATTTCATTACACCGTTAAATACAACCAATCTTACTATGTAAAAATCTCACCATATATCAAAAGAAAGATAGCATGCAGAGAATTTTCATATTGTTATACACTCAAATGATTCATGATTTCACTTTAATTTCATATTAAGAAAACCTTGAGTCTAAAGTCTAAGAGTGCCATATGCATTTATTTTCAAGTAATATAATTGCTACGGTTATAAATTTCTAAATCTTGATTCATCATGATGAAATAAAATTATCACAAGGTTTCTAATATCAAACTTCATCACACCAATGTACAAAAGCATTCACGACAATTTAAAATCATACCATGCATCTGCCTAACTAAACTCCTCATATTATTTGTATAATTCCATTATTCGAATAGAAGTCTCCTAATTCCTGTATGTGAAGATCCAAAGAAATTAAAAAGAATAAAATATTTTTATCAATAAAATGCCTCATACCATTGTAAAAATTTAAGATGTTAAATCGGAAAACTTCCTACCATCAAGACATAAAAATACAACTACTAAACATCACATGCAACTCATTTCTAGTACCTAAGTTTGGTTCATATTAGAATCATATCAACTATCAAATTGATGTCATAATAATCACCTATTTAATAATAGAAAACACAAGTTTATTTTCAGGCTTATTGATTATAATCTCAACATTAAATTTTCAGAATTTTCATATTAGGTCATGGTACATAAGTCAACAATGATATGGCAACAAATTTTGTTGTGCATAAATCTACATCTAATTAATCACATAATCAAAGCATATCATAATTACCATGTACACCACTATTATTACTTAATCCTTTAACTTAGCTTCTAATATTTCAAATCTCATAAGGAAACAAGCATTTACCACACTACAAGAGACAAATAGCACTATATAATTTACAAGGGATTTAAAATGGAAATCAAGTATTACTCACATGACACTCACATAGTTGTCTCACATATCCGTGTTATTAAAATTCCTAATATGAAATGTTCACCCATAATCCTTAGAATAATTCTAGCACTTTTCAATAGACAAATAGCACTTATGATGTATCCATTAACTGGATAATAATAGGAACTTATACGTTGATGTCACCTCATTGTATGTGCATCATAACCAAGTAAAAGAGTTATATATATATTCCCATGTTAGGCATAAGGTATTCGATTTAAAAATTTAATAACATAAAATATTAGAATTAATATTAAATTGTAGTACATGAAACCACTTTTAAATAATAATAAAATGTTGGTTTTATAAACTAAACATTGCTAACAGGTCTCTGTTAGAACCAGATTTTTAATAACATGTGTTCCTACTCATAGTCCACTACAACCAGATCCTGAACATAATTCATGACTCCTATTTAGTAGCCTAAAAATCCTAATTATAAATCCAATCGAATCGTATTAATATAACAGTACAGATCCATAAACTTATGAATTAATTGAATAACCAAAATGAAATCTCATGTTTACATTCTCATAAATCCAATAAATTAAACAAAAATCTCAGATTCATATTCTTACAAATCCTTCAAATACACTAGAATAAAATCGTAGATTTGTACTCTTATAATTCAACCAAATAATGTATAATAAAATACAAATTCACACTAGTATAAATTTATCAAGGAATTTATAATAAAATATCAGATTTACAATCCAGTAGACCATAATAAATTTAAAGAAAGAATAATTAAATTTATTCTTCATAACCCCATTAATTTACACGGAACAATAGTCGGAATTTCTGCATTAATAGGTTAATCAAATATATGAGGAATTCCATATTAATGTATTCACAATCAAATCGATTATTGCAGAGTAAAAAAATGTTTACAAAAAGCATAAGAAATTACTCAATCACTTTTCAGAGATTAGAGAACATATCTTATATATATAATTTAGTTTTAGGATGTTTGAATGTCAAGAGAAAGTAATAGTTTTCAATCACTTACACTATGAACAATCAAATTTTTATCAATGCAAGTATGGCAGATATCATGGAGCATGAAGAATAGTTGCCTATATATATGATCTATTAGCGCCTAATCCAAGTAAATGGAGAGTCACAATCGTAGTTCAAAAAACACTAAACAATAATTCAGTGGTCTCTCACATTGGTGGTTCTTAACCATCGACCTAGAGTTCAAGGATTCATGTGTCCCATCAACTTAGAAGGAAAGTAAGGATCACACAACAAGTAAAGCATGAACCATGCTATCACATAACAACAAAATCCAGACTTCTCTATCTATATATTACACATAGAATTCAACAAACATAAGAGATCAAACATTTCACCTTGCACACAACACACAATTTATCGATGTGATTCCTAGGTTCACATGTCTCTATGTTCTCTGCTAGGTTTCACTAAACTCTAGTCTTTAGATTCACCACTTAACCTAGAGCTTTGATACCAATCTGTCACGCCCCGAATCCGAATATGTAATCTCAAGGATTTCAAGTGTGACCTTCAGATCCAAAACAACGGATGTGATCCAATATGTAAAAACCATTTCATATGTTCCATCATAGTTAACTAATAACAGCGGAAGGCTCAAATAAAATTAAACCAATTACAACATAATATGTCCCATAAATTCAGAATACAATAAAACACTAAACCATCACTATTTTGCCTTTAAGGGTCGTAATCCATAGTCATGTTCTTGAGCCCAAGTCCATCCAATCCAAGTCCGCATCCAGCTCCTCAATCTTGCCAGTAACCTGTTGTTTGTAGGCGTGAGCTTTGAAGGCCCAGTAGGAAACCAAGGACTATGCCTTTTTCCACTATCATAGCCATACAACAATTAACTCACTCCATGCAAACCCGAACATTAATAAAATCTTTCAGTCTCATACTCATAATATTGATAAACATCAACCATATAATCTAAATTGAAAGAACATACAACACCTAAAAGTAAGATATGAATATGAACATGAATCAAGCATAATGATGCTAATGGCATACACACAGAAGGAATAATGATGAGGATGGATGCTCATGATGCATAAAGCTAATGATGAGTGCTGTGGATAAAGTGAATTCATGTGCAAGATGTTAGGCATTGCCTACCCTTGTAACCAACTCTCGCATCTCCTTCTGGGAATTCTACCCAAGGAATGTGTCAACACACACCCATGACCATTTCCTTTTAGGGGATGCAACCCAAAGGTAGGAACAACCATACATATTTCCATTCAGGGGATTACTACCCAAACGTAGGAGCTACCATAGTACATTTCCTTTTATGGGATTATTACCCAAAAGTAGGAACTACCAGAATACATTTCCTTTCAGGGGATGATTACCCAAAGGTAGGAACTACCATAATACGTACACACACACACACACATATATTCTCATCAGAACCTCCTAACTTAGGAGTTTTGAAACCCAACCTTGATCTCCCTAGGATCACACCTACTTATATGCATATCTTAAACCTTGGTCACACAGGGACCCAACACATGTCCCATGCATAACTCATGCATTTCACATCCACACAATCATGTTCAACATAAAAAAGTCATTCCTCAAGTGAAACCAGCATCACATGCTTCATATGGATCAGAACATACAATATTACTTCACAACACACTGCAAATCAAGGCAATTATGCCACTTTGTTGCACAAATCATTATTTACATATTACTATGGAATTATAACACCACACACAACCCCAATAATTACAAAAGTAGCTTCCCATAAATTTTCATGGCTATAGGCCAAACTTATCAAATTTCGGCATGTCAACCACCCTGCCACTAGTCTGTCGCGCAGACTCAACAGTCACGCGTGTCGACAGCCTGACCCTCAACCCACTTTGTGTGCACAGGCTAATCGGCACGTAATACGGCATGTCGCATGCGTTGGCAGCCAGGCCTGAGGCCATGTCTGCGCAAGTCTATGCCTAGCAACATGCCGCTAGATTGTCGATTGCCTCACAAAATGCCCATATTTGTATATTCTTAATTGGTTCTCACATACAATCATTATACACATCATCAAACACTTAAAAATTCATTCCAAAAGTCTCTTTCTTCCATTAAACATCATATCATCCATATTATATAGCAAAAACACAGATTATTCATAGAACATATGATTAGAACGAGACTCACATATAATTTTCATGCTTTTCATTAGTAGGTAAACACCATATTAACACTTCACTAATCCATATAAGGTGGAAGGGATTATGGATCCCTTCCATCTCTATCCAAACCTTCCATCTCTATCCTATCTACCTTTCAAATTCAAATCCCACTATGTTAGTAGTCTAGTTTACCCCCAAGCACTCACATGGTCCCCACGATCAGTCCTAGCCCAATAGTCTCATGCATCGAACTCAAAGGCCCTAATCTCCAAAAAATTAATAATTTCATAAGCAACCCCAAATTTTACAATATTAACACCATGGTCCCTATGGCCTATTTTTATTACAGATAGTTACCAACTATGTTAATTAGTCCAACTGTCCTTCATAACATTTCACAAAAGTTCATTATTAATTGTAATTAAATTATATTAATTTCAATTTAAGGGCAACGGTCACTACAATATCAAGTTCCATAAAACTGACATGAAGATAAACTCTCAAAAGTCTCGCACATGCCCCATACTCATTTGGCCACATTGGATTGAACATTTCTAATCCCTCATGAGCACAAGCTCAAATCTCTATACTCGATCACTAGATTAATATTAATGTGATCATTTAAAATAATTCATAAAGTCACATATATATCAAATACATATAAGTAAAAAATGTAAAACATCAAATGATAATTTTAAAACATGAGCACATATCTCTATGAATCGTATATCTTTAAATGTGATGCCAAATAGGCTTCCATAAGCCTCATACCATTTAGCTTCGACCTAATTGCTTTCCCAAACAAACTCCCTTTAGACCATGTGATGCATGGCCATAGGAAAGTAAGGTAGAGTAGCTAACATCAGATCTAACCTCACGACATAATCAAAGGTAGTAATGATACACTCTAAGATCATCCTGATCTCACACAACAAAGAAATAGGGATCGATTCACTTGCTCTAAAAGGAAACGTTGCTAATATCACATGTGGTATGCAACACATGCTATGGTGGATCTTTAGGCCCAAGAGTATATCAACCTCCAACACCATACGAATGTTAGTCTAGTCACAATCTATGTGCATAACCTGAGCTCTTTAATCCAAGTCACAACTCTCATGCGCTTTGATTAAGATCTCACATCCGACTTCATCAGGTAAACTTTGGCATATAACTCATAGATTCCCTAAGAAATCTCATTCTATAGTGACCGTACACTTTTGTACATGTGGCACACACTCCCAAGGTACATGTCACATATTTTTGTTTATTTTCAAGTGTGATTATTGATCAGTGTGTATGATAGTATGCCTTGTTGAATTTTGAGATGAACGGTGTTTAAGGATTTCAAATCGTGTGGTTAGATTCTATTTTATTCACGTTTTTGTGTGATGATGCGTGTATACTTGTATGGGAAAGCATGCATCATATCATGATTTGGTGTTTTAAGTGATTTTGGTTTAACCGGTGGTTTAGTGTGGTTTATAGGGTTGGACCGATGATTGAATCAGAGACCCAAGGCCTATTCTATAAATATGAATGGTTGAGTTCTAGTCTAATTAAAATTTCAATTAGATTCAGATTAGGGATTCTTGAATTTTTAAGTATCGTAAAGATTTCTGGAGAGAAGAGCGAACAGGGATTCTTGTAAGGCCTTTGTAGAGATTTGATCGTATCTTTTTCATTCTTAGTCGGATCGTCTTCTGTAATAACCTAAAAAATTCATAAGGTAATAACTGAGAATCTTAGGGTAGGGTAGTAGTTTATTTAGATTGTTAAGCTACTTTCATTTAGTAAATTTAGTTTAAATCACTTAACACCCTTAATCACACAAAGTCACTCTAGAAACCACTAGATTATTAACTGATCAATTTAGACTGTTAAACTTAAGGGTAGTGTTAATCAGATGGCTTAAATTAGTGATCAAATAGGAATAAAATATTATGGAAGCTTTGATCTTCCTATTATGTGTATTTTTATATTCTATATCATGTGATGGTTGTTAACTGTGGTTTGATCGCCGATCAGATTAGATCCAACGATGCGATCAGATTAGTGGTTAAGATTTAATAAATAATCTAATTTATTTCTATTCTAATAAGGATTAAGCTAGATAAGATTTAAAGTATAATCCAACTAAGACTAGGACACTTAATTCTATGGTTGAGATTAGATAAGACTTAGTTAATCTAATCTAAGGGTAGAGAATTAATAGTAATCTAAATAAGATAAGGATTCCTAGATTATTAACAACTAAAAAACAGAAAACTATAAGAATACTAGAGCTGGTCATATGAACCATAATTCATAGAGAGAGAAAGAGAGAGAGAGCAGAAGAAGGCACAACAGCTAAAGCTTAGAGTTGCAGAAGTTTGAGCTTGAAGGGGAAGAAGAAGGTGTTCTACTCAATACCAATCAACAATCCGAGGTAAGTATTCAAATAAAACCTTATTTTCGATATGAACTAGGGATATATGTCATATTCCTGGAGTATGACATAGCATATCTCTTTCTTCTACTCCTTAATGAAAACATAATAAAAGGTATTGTTTTCTGGGTTTGAATACCATGCCATGATCAAGGTAAGCTAGAATGTTATGTTTGAATTAAAAATTATAGGTTTGGTTTGGAATTCAAATCCATTATGTGTGTTTTGATAAAATATTGATTAAAAAGGACTTAAAATATATTTTTTGGATATTTCTGGGCATGTTCTGTGTGTCGACAGCCTTTTGGTCTGCAGACCACTGTTCTGGGTTATGTCGACAACCTATCGATATACCGAGAGGTGTGTCAACCATCCTTGTTTTTTTCTTGGTTTTTGGTTGAAGTGCCGAGGGAGGCACAGTATACTGTAAGGAATTCTAACCCGTTGAGAAATATTTTTATGCTTATTATCCAAGGTGCTGAGAATTTTCAGTATACTGAGAGGTGTGCCAAAAATCCCAGCGGCAATCTAGAGGTAGACTAGGGGTATATCGAATTTTTGATAGTTGCTCTGATTGTTCTAAAATTTTGCAAGCATGTTTATAAGACCTAATTAATACTATGTGATGTTGGAATCAGGTTTTAATGAATATTTTGCATATATGACTTATTGAGGAAGATTTTTTATGTTTGCCCAAAATGTGAAATTTTGATTGGAATTGTTATTGCTCTGGAACTCAGTGTGATCATGTTTTATAGATAAATTTACATTTACCCATGTACACAAATTTCTTTATTAGTAAATGTGTACAAATCACTTGCACAACATGAGCCTATGTGCATAGTAACCTTGAATTGGATCTAATGCCTTGACTTGACCCCATAATTCCATATTGCTGGAGTTTATGGCTATAATGAGTGTTATTATAATCTGGGAATTATAATATTGGTGAGGGAGTCCCAGATGGACTGATTTGAATGTGTTAAGTGACTAGCTAGCCCAATAGACCAACCTTTAACATCTTGTTATGCTTAACAGATGCCGAGTGAAATTCTGTTAGTAGATCGGATAATGTATGGTTCACTGAGGAGATTTCACATTAGTGATGCCTTGGATATGTTCCCGTGATCGAAAATAAGAGTGGGGATTGTTTCCATTAGGTCACAGCCTCTAGAAACTATGATGTGCACATGGAATAATCCACTATCATGGCCCTGTATTGGGGGGATGGAATTCACATTGGTGGGACATCTTGGGTAGTTTGATTGGATCTAGTGTGGAACATACACTATTCAAATGCCAAATAGCATGCATATTGCATTTCATATTATTGTACTTAGATAACATTTGATTATATATGTTTAGGTGCACAACATGCATTCCATTCATTAATAACTAAACCAACATAACATATTGCATTGTACATCACTTCATATCATTATTTGCATAATTCTAACAATCTGTTTTGTCTATGAAAATACCATTGAAGAGTGACATTGTCCCTACTTCAATCTTAAATATTGATTTAATTTGTTTACTTACAAGTCAAGCAACATGTTTCAGGATCTATAGATGGAGGAACCTTGGATTATTGTGATTAAGATGGAGGACAAGCTTATGATGAAGCTACTGGTTTTGATGAGAACATGGATTGAAGTTTTTAATAGATTATGTAGTAGGGTTTACTAGATTTTATGTTTTAATTTGCTGATAGCATTAGTTAGGTTAAATTTCAGTAGTTTATAGGTTTTTGATTGGATTATGAGATGAGTATTTTTATTTAAATTTTTGATTGGATCATGAGACGAGTAGTTTTATTTAAATTTCAGCTGTTACGATTATTTTCATTGAACAATATTTCTTTAAGGATATTTTAATTCCATAACTTTTATTATCTTAATGAATTGTATGGTTTAGCAATGTATTGACTACCACTCCTACGTGGAATGAGATGAGAGTCATATTTCAAATCTTATAGGGACTCTAATGAGATCTCTAAGGTTTCGGATATGACCTTCATTGTGTATACAAGAAGCGGCCTCAGGAAGGCTTCGTGATGACTAAAGAGCCACTTGGATACCCAAAAGAAAACCTAGAAAATTCTAAGTTCTGCGGTACTCGGTCGACCGAACAAGTTCAACCGATCGATTGGTGAGGTTTGATCGATCGGAGAACTAACCGGTGGGTTCCGATGGCATAAAGGTAAGTTGCTTTCTATTGTTGATCGGTTGACCAGTGAGGTTCGTCGGTCGACTATGTGAAAGTTCGGTTGATCGATGCACTGACCGGTTGGTCCGGTCTCTTTGAGGTGTGTTTTTGTTGGTTGGTCGGTCGACCGGTTACTGTAATGTCTGAATGTGTGTTTTCATGTCTGGATTCAGCCGGTCGACCATATAGGGTTGTTAGCTCGACCAGACACACCCAAAATGTGATATGTATTATGATGTTGGTGTTTTTGATTATGTTATATGTGTAATGGGATTACATGTGTATATGGGTGCACGTGTAGACCCAAAGGATATGTTGAATGGGATTGTGATAGTTTTGATAATGTTATGGTTTGCTAAATAAGTATGAATGAGCTGAATGTGTAATGATGATATGGAATGTAATGTATGATTTCATTAAAGTAGGATGTGATATGTGTGGATGTTGTAGGATTATGACTATGTGATGAATTATAATGATCATGAATAATATGTTAGGATGTTAGATGATTACGCATATGATGCATAATGAATGAATGCAATGCATGTAAAAGGTAAGTACTTTGCATGATGTTGTTCTAAGCATGATTGCATGTTTTATTTATGATAACATGTTATGCTTAGTTGTTGACTGTTCACCCTAGGATTGGTTGGGTGAAAGGACCTTGGTAGGGGCATTAGAGATGTCATACCAATTGTCTCACCTTAAGACTATTAGGGTCATCACGGGTTAATAGACGTGAGGGATCATAATGTCCAGTAGTGGTACAATAACTAAGCTTATGGACCTTAGGTGATTCATTATAGTTTCGAGTCCACTTAGTACGGATGGTTGGCTATATTTTGGGTTGTATGTCCACCATGAATTAGGCAATTTCATGTGGTTTATTAGGGAGGTTTTTTTGGCTTTACCTTGAATGGGAACCGTGGGTTTGAGTCCCTAAAGAAAAATAGGATGGGAAATTGTGATCCGTCGGTTGCAAGTCCCTAAAAATACGGTGCGCATGTAGATTTGTGACGGTCTTGTCCAGCTGGTGTAAAATGGGATAGAAGAGGCGTTTGATCCTTGCCTGAAATTGGGATTGTCATTTGGTTATAGTGGGTATTCCTAAGTCTGTTATAGGGATTTGAGACAACTCACTTGATAAGAGCATCATTGATGTCCTGCTTTGCATATTTACAATGTTTATGTTGTTGCATGTGCATAACATTAGAGATGGATTGCATGTAGATACGGTTGTGTGAACTGTGGGTTATCATCTCGTTTATTGGCCGATTGGCATGAGTGTACCATGGCATGTGAGATACTATTGGACTAATGTTCGTGATGTATGACACTCGATGCGATGGGTATGTATTTCATTATGTATGCATATTATCATGATCATTATGTGATGACCCATTATAGAATTGTTAATGACTTGTTTACTGATGTCATGAAGAATTCTATGTATAAGATGAACTGTTATGTATGATATAACATGGTTGTATGATAGCATGAAGGGTTGATCGCTTTATGTTTGTTTAGGTGTGAAGGGCTAGTTTTTAGTTTGCATCTACTAGCTGTGAGCTAACCCTTCATTGGGATTTACTTTTCAAGTCCTCCATGTGATCACGACGAGGTGTCGAGGCAAGGTAGTCGACTCTCGGTAGATTAGTTTAGGTTTTTTTGAGAGTGTTGGACTAGTAGGCTTGGTTCATAGTTTTGATTCGGAGACCTTAGTTTCATTTATTTTAGTTTTGGTTTAGGTTGATGTTAGTAGTTTCATTCTAGTTGTTAGCTTGATTTGTTGTATGGAACCATTTGATTTTCATTTCATTCTTTTATTCGATTAGAAAGTTTTTTTGTTAACTCCTATTTTTGAGTTAATCTTCCGCTGTAGATTTCTGGTTTAGGTATTAGCTAGACTGTACCTTTTGTGCAAGGGAATTAGTAGCCTAATGGCCTCCTAGGGTTTGAAGCCTGAGGTTGTGTTCTTGAGATTCGCAATTACACGTTATGCGATGTGATCCGAGTTTTGGGGCATGACAGATTAGTATCAAAGCTTAGGGTTGTTTAGTGTTGTAGTTTGGTGAAACCATTAGTACTCTGATATACATTGGTATTTGAACTCTAGGTTTATTGTCTGAGGTATATATGTGAGTGAGGATTAGGCAGTTCTTGTGTTCTTGAAGTCCTGCCTTCGTCTCATCTCGTGGAACCGTGTTGCAACCGTAAGTTTTAAGTATTTCAATATTTGCATAAGTTTTGATTATTGACTGTTTACTACATTCTTGTTATTTGTTTCCTTTATTTGTAGCTTAAATGGTTAGTAGAGCTGGGTGTAGTGCTTCGCGGGCGACTGGCAGCAATGATGATGGATCTGTCGACCAGTTTGCCAATGTTTACCATATTATGGGTGACATGGCTGTGGCATTACAGCAGGAGCAGACTATGATGGTGGAGGCTCAGGCCTAGGTTGCTCAGCCGGCGTGAGCAGTACTGTTGGTTCTGGTTATACCTCCAGTGGTGCAACCTAGGCGTTGGATTGACCAGTTCAAAAGGCTAACTCCCCTGTCTTTTAGTGCATCTGAAGGACCACCAGTGGCTCAATCATAGATTGACATGATTGTTGAGATGTTTGAGGCCATGGTTTATCCTGAGGAAGACAGCATGTGTTTGGCGACCTACATGTTGGAGGGTGAGGCATACATTGGTGGCAAATGGAGTCTGTGGAGTTGGGTGATGTTTCAGTCACGTGGGAGCAAGCATTTCTAGGAGTTATTCTTTGAGAGATTATTTTCAGAGAATTACAGAGATGAGCAGGTGAATGAGTTCATGCACTTGCATCAGGGTTCATTGTTGGTGGGAATGTATGAGGCACGTTTCACTGAGTTGATGAGGTTCGCTCCGCACATTGTGGCTACTGAGGGTCACGAGGCTAAGAAATTTCTTGCGGGTTTGAAGACTGCAATCGGAGGCAAGCTGGTTAGTCTTGGCTTGATGCATTTTTCTGACGTCTTGGACAAAGCAAAGAGAGTGGAGTGAGAGGCAGCGGTTTTCTATCTAAAGAGTGATCAACATAAGTCGAAGGGCAAGAGTTACAATCCTCTTCATCCCAATTGTAGAGTTAGCATTGTGGAGGTAATGGGAAGAGGCATCGAACCCATTATTAGCAACAGAGGTCAGCAGTTACTCATGTAGTGCCGTTAGCAGCTCGTCTAGTGCCAGTTCTAGTGCAACAGGGTCAGGGTTAGCAAGGTCAAGGACCGAGAGTGTTTCAACTGTGGACGTCTGGGGCATCTGAAGCGATTTTGTCCTGCACCTCCGAGAGCACAACAGCAGTAGCTGAGAGCAGGTGGGGTTCTGCCTTTGCCACCACAAGGCCATGTGCTCGCCTTAGCGTAAATAGAAGATGATCTGCCAATAACATCTTTCGAAGGTACATTGTTAGTCTTCCATTCTTCTATACGTATCTTGTTTGACTTTAGTGCTTTGCATTCTTTTATTTCGTTTTGTCATTGGGTCTAGTTTGTGAGAAGCTAGATGTGGGTCTGTGTGTAATCTGGTAGGGGAGTAGTTTCTCTTACATGAATTTTTCGATCTTGCGTAATCCAAATAAGAGATTCTACCTTGCCAGTGGATTTTTTTTTGTGCCGGACATGAAGGAGTTCGATGTCATCTTGGGCATGGATTGATTGTGTACCCATCATGATAATATTGACTGTTTCCGTCAGGTTTTGACTTCTCATATACTAGGTTCAACTCCACTACGCTTTGTTGGTTCTTTGGAGGATTGGTTGGAGGACATGGTTGCTAGTCTATCCTTAGAGGATGTGAAGCAAACTACCAACCATATTCTTTGGTGTGCGAGTTTGGAGATCTGTTCTATGAGATTCTGGGTTTGCTGTCGTGGAGAAAGATAGAGTTCCAGATTGATCTTGTGCTAGGGACTGCACCTATTTCTCTTGCTACATACCGGATGGCTCTGTTTGAGTTGAAGAAACTCAAGATTCAGTTGTTGGCTTTGGGATTTGAGGTTCAGCACATCTCCTTGTGATGTTCCTGTACTCTTCATGAAGAAGAAGGATGGCTCGAAGTGTTTATGTGTTGATTACCGCTGATTGAACTCTGTGACAATTAAGAACAAGTACCCTTTGCCAAAGATTAAGTAGTTTTTTGATCATCTTGAGGGAGTTGTGTTTTTCACAAAGCTTGATCTGAGGTTGGGCTATAATCAGTTGCAGATCAAGGATGAGGACATTCAAGAATAGGTATGGGCTTGTAATAGCCCAAACTAAATTATAGGGTTAATATGTAATTAATAAAAATATAAGGGTTAATTTAAATTTTAGTAATTAGCTATCCTGTTTGAATTTGACTGTTTGTGATTGGTGGGGTTGCACGGTAGGAAGCCAAGTGCTTCACAAGCAATCATAACTCTTTAAGTTATAATGTGGCTGAGATTTCGTAGGAACACTTAAATTATTTTAATGGTTGAGATTCAATAGGATTTAATATTAATTTTACTCTTATTAGGATTCAATAAACTAAAGAGGATTAATAACTAACTATAATTAGGAATCTAAATCTAAATGATAGAATTAAACTAATCTATTTAATGGCTGGGATTAATTAGAGAATTAAAACCAATCCTAAACTAATGAGGATTAAGATCAGATAAGGTTAACTTATAATCCAGCTATACTTAAGGATACTTAAAATCAATGGCTGGGATTTTGTAGGAACTAACTAATCTATTCTAAGGGTAGAGATTTAATTACTAATCCTAACAAGATAAGAACACTTAAACTACTAAGGACGAATATCAGAAACTATAAGAACCTAGTGTTGGTCATGTAAACCATAATTCTAAGCGAGAGAGAGAGAGAGAGGAACGATTGCTGGAGCTAACAAGGCTTGGAATTATAGAAGAAGAAGAAGAAGAAGAAGAAGAAGAAGATGATGATGAAGAAGAAGAAGGTGTTCATCTCAATGCCAACTCCAAGTTCAAGGTAGGTATTCAGGTTAAACCTTATTTTTGATATGAATTAGGTGCATATGTCATATTCATTGAGTATGACATAGCACAACCATAAAATTTTATATCTTCTACTCATTCTTTATGAAAACATGATAAAGACATTAGTTTTCTGGGTTTTAATACCATACAAGTATCAATGAGAGTTAACTAGGTAAATTATGATGTAAATATTGGGTTTTATCTGAAATTGTACTTTAATATTTGTGTTTTGATAAATTAATGCAAAAAATGACTAAAAAGACAAATTTTTATGGTGTCCTGGCTGTCCCAAACTTTGGCTGACCAAATGGCTAGCCATTTGGGGTAGCCGAAGCTTTCTTGGCAGTTCAGATGACCAAAATGACTAGTCGTTTGGTCAGCCGAAGACAATCTAGGCTATTCGGCTACTTAGTGGCCAGCCTCATGGCTAGCCGAGTGTCCTGGGCTTGCTATAGGCCTCTAACTAAGTAGGCGTTCCATGGGTGGCTAGCCGAAAGGCAGCCGACCCACTGTGTGTGTAAATTTTAGCAGCTGACCAAGCAGCAGAGGGAAAACAACTAGCCGCCCAAGGCAGTAGAAGCCAAAATTTTTGAATGTTCTCCGATTTACATGAATTTTGCAGGCATGTTACATTTTACCTAATTAGACCATATGTGGTGTTGGAATTGACAAATTATGAATAATTTTGCATATGTGCCTTTTTGTGGAATATTTGCTATATTCGACCAACGGGTGAAATTTTGATTGGATTTGTTTTGATCCTAAACTCATTATGGACATGTTCTATGTCTCAAAATACATCTGCACATGTACACAAATTGCTTGATTAGTTAATGTGCACAATTCACTTGCACTGCATTGCCTTTTGTGCATAATGATCTTGTATCGGGTCTAATGCCTTGACTTGACCCTATAATTCCATATTTATGATATTATGGATATAATGAGTTATTATAATCTGGAAATTATAATATTGGAGAGGAAGTCCCGTGTGGACTGATTTGCATGTGTTGAGGGAGTCACTCTCCTGACAGACCAACCTTTATGCCTGTTTTATTGGATGGGTGACCAAGTGAAATTCTATTAGTACATCGGCTAATGTATGGTTCACAAATGAAACTTCACATTAGCAAGTCCTTGGAATGAGTCCCCGTGATGAGAAATAAGGTATGGGGATTGTGCCAATTTGGTCGCAATCACTCGACACTATGATGTGCACATAGAATAATTGAATGCCAAACATCATGCATATTTCATTTCATATGATTTTAATTAGATCACATGTGGTGATTATATCTGTTTAGGTGCACAACATGCATTGCATTCATTAATAACTGAACCAGAATTCATATTGCATTGTATATCACTTCATCTCATTATTTGCATATACTAACTATTCTATTCTTGTCTTTGGATTACCATTGGAGAGTGGCATTGTCCCTACTTCAATCTTAAATGATGGTTAATTTGTTTATGTACTAAGCTAACTGTAGCTTACACTTTCTAAGCATTATATTTCACAACCTATAGATGGTGGACAGCAGGATTATGTCTCACATTCAAACTCCAGGGTGTACTCCATGAATCCATGGCTAGTCTCCCAAAGTCCTAGAATGCAACTCTCACCCCTCCTATACACAATCCCGAGGGGTGGCTGACCAAAACAACGTATTACCAATCACACATCACAAATATTATTAGCGAAAGAATCCACATAAGAAAGTTTCAACTAAGTGTAGCCATAACCAAACTATCAAAGCAATTAAATTCAATGGTAAACATAATCTCACCAACATAGTTTAACTCTAAGTTTAATACATCCCGTCATACAAAAATGTTTAAAGCATAGCTAACCTTCATTGTCTTTCCCATCCTCATCATCCAGTACATCATCCAGCTTAATCACCTTATAGCAGGTCCACCTGAAATGTTTAGGAGCCAAAAGGCATGAGCTACAAGCTCATCAAGTACAGTGTACTAACATATTAAATCATGAACAGTGGTTCCCATGGATGATTGCTATGCCATGATATATGCATTGGTTGATTAATTGTATGCAATGTCATGAGTAGTTAAACCATTATCCCAAGAAAATGGTAGGTAAAAATGAATGTAATGCATATGAATGCTGTCACAACTATGACCCCTGGATATCCACGTTACATCCCCACTGAGGCAAGCGATGCATGTCTTGATCACATGTACTAATTCTGGCTAAGGCCAACAGAGGATTCTGTGTGTACAACAAAGATTTAAGGATTTTCAATCCATGGGAGCTCTTGTCCTACCTTTATTTTTGATCTAAGGTACGTAACCTAGGCAATCTTTCAACCTTCATGGAACATACCGGTTCATAATTACCTGACACATTACTCTCACCACATATGAATGTATACACCCAAATCTGGGTTATATAAACATACGTGTTCAATACATCCCTCATATATACACCAAGTCCACGTTATATATGAGTATCAATACGAGACAAGGGGTAGCTAATCCCTCTCTCAAAGTCAATCTTCGACTTAGAACTAGTCCATTCCGGACTCCAAGATCAACACTGTTTGGTACTCTTCATCGAGTCCAAGCATCCTCACATTATCCCTTGGTTCACATCACACGAAACCGAAGGTGTAGTCTAGTCACTGGGTCACCGATCGGGCCCCAAATGCATGAATGTACATTAATGCATGCCCTCTATACATGATTGCATGCGATGCATAACATGAATATTCCAAAGAACATACTTTGATACATCATACTCTCATAATCGAATAATGTAACACATGTCATTCATTATGAAGAATACTAATATGTAAACATGATAAGCTCACATGATAATTCAATCAATCAGTTCATGGATCTAATATGCTTTGATCATATAAATCAATTGGTTCAATCCCACATCAATATCACAGAAACATGTAAATCACCGATATACCGTCACCCTACCGGTCAACCTGCTGATGGATTCCGATAGACACTCATCGGTGGCACCTGGTACTGTGGAGAAACAGGTCTTTGTCCCCTTTGTTGTTGTTGTTGAGGTGGTGGTTGCTTCGGAGCATACGATGCTTGTGCTTGAGTAGCGGGTGGATAGTATGGTTTCAGAACAAATTGCTGCAGAGTGAATGATGATCTAGGTTGGAAATTCTGAAACTTTGGCCCTTGATTTCATTCAGGTAAAGGATATTCCCTCTTGAGATGACCCATTCTTCCACACCTGTGACATGCTCGGTTGTCCACTTGATCATGATGAGCTTGTTGGTATTTCTGATGTTGTATCAGAGCTCCATTCCCTTCCCCTCTCTGCTTCTTATAGTGCTCTTGATTCCCTTTGTAACTGTTTCCCGATTGCCTCTCCTTCTCATTTTCCTTGCTCCTCTCCAACTTCCGTTGGTCTTGTACCTTCATGAACTCCACATTACTCCTCTCCACCTTCCTTGCAGTATTCACCACATCATAGTACATGGTGAATTCTCTCGTCAACAACTTAGACTTGATATTCTCTTTAAGTCCATTCTCGAAAAGGAATGACTTCTTCTCCTCGGTGTCAACTGCATAAGGTGCGAATTGAGACAATTCTGTCAACTTAGCCTCATACTCGGCTACCGACATACTCTCTTGTTCAAACTTCATAAAATCCAACTCCTTGTCCTTCCTCACATTCCTCGGGAAATACTTTTCCAAAAATATGTACTTGAATTTATCATAACATACATCCTCTCCTTCCATCACTTCAAAATTAGTCTTCCACCATCTAGTTTCCCCTTCTAACATGAATACAACTAACCTCACTTTCTGTCCATCTTCACACATCATTGCTTCAAAAATGTGCTTTAGATGGTCCAATTAGTTCTGTGCCTCCATCGGATCAAATGTTCCCTTAGACACCATAGGTCCCAACTTCTTAACCCCTTTATAGCCTTACTCGTCTGATTCCCCTGGGATTGAACTATATTAGGACATTGATTTTTTTGCCTCATGATATTATCCATCTCACCCAAAGTCTTGTACAGATCAGCCATCTCAGGAATCTGCTCCCTATTGTCCCTGATGAACTAGCATCAGTAGTACCTACTCCTCTTCCTCTGGCTATTCTAAAATAAAACGGTAGGTTTAAGATTAACATCTCAAATAAGAAGAACTACACAAATACTACACTTGACATGATATGTTTGCCAAACAACCATGTCCTAGTGCACACAACATCCAACAAACAATGAAAAAGAAAAATATAAAAAGTAAATTTCTAGGCTCTGATACCACTTTTTCACGTCCAAACTTCAGGGTAGACTCCATGAATCCATGGGTAGTCTCCTAAAGTCCTAGAATGGAACTTTCACCCCTCCTCTACACACTCCCGAGAGGTGGCAGACCATAACAACATATTACTAATCACACGTCACAAATATTATCAGCAGAAGCATTCACATAAGAAAGTCTCAACTAAGTATAGTCATAACCAACTATCAAAGAAAATAAATTCAAGGGTAAACATAATCCCAACAACATAGTTTAACTCTAAGTTTAATACATCCCGTCATAGCAAAATATCTAAAGCATAGCTAATCTTCATTGTCTTTACCATCCTCATCATCTGGTACATCATCCAGCTCAATCATCTCGTAGCAGGTCCACCTAAAATGTTTATGAGCCAAAAGGCCTGAGCTACAAGCATAGCAAGTACAATGAACTCACATATTGAATCATGAACAGTGGTTCCCATGGATGCATGCCATGCCATGCCATGATACATGCATTGGTGGATTAATTGTATGCAATGTCATGAACACTTATACCACTATCTCAAGAAAATTGTAGGTAAAAATGAATGTAATGCAAATGAATGCTATCAAAAATATCCACGTTATATCTCCACTAAGGCCACCGATGCATCTTATCGATCCTATGAACAATTCTGGCTAAGGCCAACAAGGGATTATGTGTGAACTGCATGGTTTTAGGGATTCTTAACCCATTGGCGCTCTTGTCTCACTTTTACTTTTATCTAAGGTCCGTAACCAAGAAAATCTTCCAGCCTTCGTGGAACATACCAGTTCACAATTATCTGATAGATTACTCTCACCACATATGAATCTGTACACCCAAATCCGGGTTATGTAAACATACGTGTTCAATACATCCCTTATATATACACCAAGTCCAGGTTATATATGAGTATCAATCTGAGACAAGGGGGTAGGTAATCCCTCTTTCAAAGTCAATCTTTGACTAAGAACCGGTCCATTTTGGACTACAAGATCAACACTCTTTGGTACTCTTCATTAAGTCCAAGCATCCTCACATTATCCCTTGGTTCACATCACACGGAACCCAAGGTGTAGTCTAGTCACTGGGTCACCCATCGGGCCCCAAATGCATGAATGTACATTAATGCACGCCCTCTATGCATGATTGCATGTGATGCATAACATGAATATTCCAAATAACATACTTTGATACATAATGCTCTCACAATGGAATAATGCAACAAATGTCATTCATTATGAAGAATACTAATATGTAAATATAATAATGTCACATGATAATTCAATCATTAAGTTCATGGATCTAATATGCTTTGATCATATAAATCAATTGGTTCAATCCCACATCAATATCACACAAACATGTAAATCACCGATATACCATCACCCTACCAGTCAACCTGCCGATGGACTCCAGTAGACACTCATCGGTGAGCACAACACACAAATATAGGTTATGTCGGTGGCTTGGCTGGTATACCGGTCAAGCCTACCGGTGGATGTCGTACAGGGTGGCTACTCCGGTATGCCATTCCCACTGCTGACAGATCCTCAACAATCACATATTTTGTCAGCAGACCCACCGGTATACTGACCGCGTTGCCGACAATCAAACAAACACATAGAGATTTCCCTATCAGTAGACACTGCTGGTATGCGGGCCAGTGCTGCCAACAACACACGACCTAGGGGTTTCTGGGTCTCTAAGCGTCACAATCTCAATCTCATGCATAATTACTCATTCTCTAACATTCTATAACATGAATTCTAACCAGATTCTAACATAACATCATACATCATAACACATATATGAGATTCAACCCTATTATACATAAATTAAGCCTGATTCTTACAAAACAGAATGGATTCAAGCATATAAACATGATTTTTGAGATTAGGTTTGTAGACACCCCAATTTTCACCAATGTGCAATTTTCTTTGTTTTGCATCTCCTGGACGGCTTGGCTTGAGATATCAGCACTCCTGAATCATCTCTAACTTCCCCCTTTTTGTGTGTGTAAAACTCCTCAAAAACTCTAAAAAATCATCAAAATGACCAAAATACCCTTGATAGACCCCACCTGATTCATTTCGGTCCTAAATCCATTTTCAACCCCCACTTTGAATTCCTGAACCAAAATGCTCTCCAATGAGTATAATCTTCGACTAATTTGAAGTTCGTCGGAAAAATGACAGTTTTGCCCCTAATTCGGTTGTTTGGACCAAACAGTTAAATCTGAGGGTCAAAATAATTTTCCAACATCTAATTTTGGTTCCTCACTAACACACTTCAAAACGATTGTAAGTTTGTGCCGAGTTTGGGAGTTGAAGGGCTATTTTTGGTATTTCCAAACTATCAAAAAGGGACGAAAAACTATAATGGGAAGAAATAATAATAAAAAAATATTTTAGGGGATAATTGAAATAAAATAATGAGGAAAATACTTGAAAAAGGTTTTTTATGTGTCAAATTCCAAGAAATAGGAAATAAATGTTTTTTAGAAGTTGT
This sequence comes from Pachysandra terminalis, assembly GCA_031762675.1. Classification (NCBI taxonomy): domain Eukaryota; kingdom Viridiplantae; phylum Streptophyta; class Magnoliopsida; order Buxales; family Buxaceae; genus Pachysandra; species Pachysandra terminalis. Next base: position 40,782 of record JAUPMG010269569.1, read on the forward strand.
CACATAGCAAATTACAAATCCAAAAGAAAAAAAGAAAAAATAAAATTCTGAGAGAGCATCCCACGTGCTCTCTCTCCCATTCCTTTCCCCATCTTTCTTTCTCTTCTCTCTCCCTTCTTCCTTTCCCCATCTTTCTTTCTATTCTCCATCCTTTTTCTTTTCTTTCATTCCTTTTTGAATTCCTTCTATTTTCTCTCTTTCTCTTTCCCTCCTCTTCTATTTAAGAAAGCAAGGGACCCAGGTCGAGGGAGGAAGCACAACCGACGCTCCTTCTTCCCTGAGGAGACCCACAACCAAAACTCTCTTTCTCCCTCTGCATCCACCCTCTCTTCCCTCTCTCTTTTCTGGCCAAACCGCTGCTCCCAATGTCGCCCGCCTGCCTGCTAGGCCCGCTGTTCCTGTGTCTTCTCGTCTTATCCCACCTCACGCACGCACCAAACCGCCTGCCTATCTCGTCTGTTCTAGCACCAACCGCCTCATCACCCTTCTTCCTTCGCTCGCTGATGCACCAACCACCACCGCACCATCTGCCGCACCACCTGCCCGCACCACCACTTACCGCATCACCTGCACTTCTCCATCCTCACCATCGTCACACACTTTCCCTTTGCATCACTGCACCGCACATCCTCCCCTCTCCTCTCTTTCTTCTCCGTCTTCTTCTCAGTAAAACAAAATATCATAAAGCTACATTACAAAATCCCCACAGAAAACATCAAAATAACAAAAAAACCCCAAAAAGCAAAAACAGAAAAATTTCTATCCTAAGGTTCCGTTTGGAAGAATAAAAAGAAGGGAAATGGATCTTTTCTCCTCTAAGTCAAGCCTCAAAGAGCTTAATGCCGAGGAGGGCACATAAGGGATTGCAGAAGCTACCCAAACTTGGGTTGCTACAAGTATCTTAATTTGTTATTTTATTTTATTTTTTATCATTTTATCATGATATTATGAGAGTTGAAGGTATAGTGTGAATGATTTTTTTGTGAATTTAATTAATCTATGGCTGTATTTGATTAGATTTGTAATGAGTTTTTATGAGCATTTTTTTTTTTAATTTTTAGCATTTAATCATTTTAGTATATTTTAGTTTTTATTAATTGGCCAATTAATCTTGAACTGGGTAACCGGTTGAACCGGGAGAGAATGGGTGTAGAACACCTTCCCGTTCTCTCAAATAAACCTCCTTACCCGAAATCTAGTAAGACCATCTTAAGCTTCATATTTGGTTTAATTTTGAAATTAATTATTAAAATCATGAGTGACCATTCACACCACTAATCCATTGGATGGTGGCGACTCCTTATCTACCTGATCGACCTATGGTCCACCCGACCATGGGGTGATTACAAGGTTCATCCAACACGGAAAAACTAGTATCCATGAGTTCTTCGGAAGTACATGAGTACTTACAAAGCAAAAAGTCTAGAAATTTGGTCATAGAGCTTACTTTCTTAGTGATTCTCCAACAATCTTCTTCTTCCTGTTATTCTCTTCCTCTCAGCCAAAAGTTACAAAATAAATTTAGGGTTTCTTATTAGGGTAAGTGAAGTCTTCTAATCTTATTAAATCTCAGCCCTTGATTACCTTCTATTTTATAAGAATGAATCTCAGCCTTTAGTTGGATTTTAAGTGAAACTGTTTTGGTGTACTCACATACTAGTTACTCTATATGTTATAACCAATAGAAAGCTTATACATTAACTCTTATTAGTTCCTCTTGTGTTACAACTTAAGTCTTAAGTTTTCAATATTTACAATTTAGTCCTTATCACTTATATTAAAGTTTCAGTCCATTACACTATGAGGGTCAAGATGGAGGACAAGGCTATGATGAAGACCTTAGTTATAATTAGGACTTTATTTTATGATTTGAATCGAATTTGTAATAGGATTAGTTGGTTTTATATTCTTACTTATTTAGTAGCATTAGGAACAGATTTGAGTAGTTAATAGGGTTTTGATTGAAACATTAGACTTGGAGTATTTTATTTTAATTCCGCTATTATGATTGTTTTGGCTGGATGTTATTCTTTATAATATTATTTTCCAGAACTTTATTTTATAATTATCTTAATTGATTCAATGGTTTGGTAATGTATTGCTTATCCACTCCCATAGGGATATAGGGTGAGAGTTATACCTTAAATTTGGGGAATCAATTGAGATTTCCTAGTTTAGGATGTGACAAAAGTGGTATCAAGGCCTAAATTCTTATGTTTTCAATCAATTCCAAAAACAATTTATGTGCTGATATTAAAGTCTTCTACGTGCTGATTTTCATAAGTTTTCTGTGTGATGATTGTTTAAATACTAACAACTTAAGTGGATGTTATCTCTTCGTTACACAGGTTTTTTATCACACTACTTTATAATGGCTATTATGAGAAGAGGAAGTGTTGACACAAGCTCACAAGTAGAAGCTGATGATAATCAGCATCATAATCCTTAACAAAATCAAGATCTGCAACTTGCTTGAGTTTATCATGCATTGAGACAAATGGCCTCAGTGATGCAACAAGCACAAGCTCAATCTCAATGAATGCCATAACAATCTGAAGCACAAAGGAATACTCAAAGCATTGAGAAGTTCAAGAAGCTTGGACCTACTGTTTTCAAAGGAACAACCGACCCAGTGGAAGCACAACAATGGATTGATTCTTTAGAGCACATCTTCAAAGTTATGGAAGTGAACGAAAAAGAGATGGTCCGATTTTTTGTATTCATACTGGAAGGTGAAGCGAAGAGTTGGTGGAAGTGTACCTTAGAGATAATGTAAATTCAAACTCAGACAGATTTCAAGGTGAGATTTTATTTAGAATATTTTCCTAGATCTATTAGAAAGGAAAATGAGCTAGAATTCATGAAGCTGGAACAAGGACCCATGACCATACCCGAGTATGCAGGAAAGTTCAAGGAGCTATCACAATTTTCCACGTATGTGGTTGATGAGGAAGAGAAGAAATCATTTAGATTTGAGAGCGGACTAAGGCCTAGCATCAAAAGTAGACTAATTGTGGGAGAATTTACTAAATATCACAAAGTAGTTGATTGCGCTCATAAAGTATGCAAGAATACCAGAGGCCTTAAAACCTAAAGAAGGAAAGGAAGAACGTTAGAGCTGGAAATGTCAGAAACTACCACAATCGAGAGGATTTTCAGAAGAGGCAAAGGACACAAGAACCAATGAACGTTCAAGACTTTGGAAATGCACACGAGGTATTTCAACTGTGGAAGAATGGGACATCGTCAAAGGGATTGTCAATTTCAAATGAAACAACAGTAGAACTCATCATAAGAATAGCAACAATTTTATACCTAAACTTCATTACCAACTGAAACCGGTACAACAACAACAACAATTTAAAGGGAATAAGAGTGGAGTGCCATAGCTGCAACATACTCAGCAAGGAAAGGTTTATGCTATAGAACAGTAACACAGTAAAGAGATTGAAGGTACTGTTTGAATTCGGCAAGAGTTTGATTTAGAAATATATTCAAGGTAAGTATCTATGACTTTTCTCAACCGGATAAGCGAATTTTGAGGATGAAATTTTCTTAAGGAGGGTAGATAGTAATAACCCAAACTAAAATAATACGGTTAATATGTAATTAATAAAAATATATGAGTTAGTAATTAGCTATCATGTTTGACTTTGATTGTTTGTGATTGGTGGGTCACACGGTAGGAATCCAAGTGTTTCACATACAATCATGACTCTTTAAGTAATAATGTGTGGCTGGGATTTCGCAGGAACACTTAAAGTATTTTAATGGTTGATATTCGATAGGATTTAATATAGTTTTAATATAATTAGGATTCAATAAACTAAAGAGGATTAATAACTAACTATAATTAGGAATCTAAATCTAAAAGCTAGAATTAAACTAATCTATTTTAATGGCTAGAATTAATTAGAGAATTAAAACCAATCCTAAACTAATGAGGATTAAAATTAGATAAGGTTAATATATAATCCAACTATATTTAGGATACTTAAAATCAATGGCTGGGATTTCGTAGAAACTAACTAACCTAATCTAAGAGTAGAGATTTAAATACTAATCCTAATAAGATAAGAACACTTACTACTAAGGATTAATAGTAGAAACTATAAGAACCTAGTGTTGGTCGTATAGACCATAATTCTAAGAGAGAGAGAGAGAGAGAGAGAGAGAGAGAGAGAGAGAGGAAGGATTGTTGGAGCTAACAAGGCTTGGAATTACAGAAGAAGAAGAAGAAGAAGAAGAAGAAGAAGAAGAAGAAGAAGAACAAGGTGTTCATGTCAACAATTCAAAATTCAAGGTAAGTATTTAGATTAAACCTTATTTTTTATATGAATTAGGTGCATATGTCATAATCATTGAGTATGACATAGCACAACCATAACATTTTATATCTTCTACTCCTTCATGAAAACTTGATAAAGTCATTAATTTTTTGTGTTTTAATACCATACAAGTATCAAGGTGAGGTATGTAGGTAAATGATGATGTAAATATTGGGTTTTATTCGAAATTGCATTTTAATATGTGTGTTTTGAAAACTTAATCCAAAAAGATGACTAAAAAGACAAATTTTATGGAGTTCTGGGCTGTCCCGAACTTCGGTTGAACAAACGGCCAGCCGTTTGGGGCAGTCGAAGCTTTCTGGGTAGTTCGGATGACCAAAACGGCTAGCCAATTGGTCAGACGAACCCAATCTTGGCTATTCGGCTGCCTAGTGGCCAGCCGCAAGGCCAGCTGAGTGTCGTAGGCTTGCTATAGGCCTCTGCTTGAGCAGTCGTTCCATGGGCGGTTAGCCGAACAGCAGCCGACCCACTGTGTGTGTAAAGTTTGGCAGATGGCCAAGAAACCGAGGGAAAACGGCTAGCCACCCAAGGCAGCCGATCCTTGTCCACTGGGTTTTGGCTGCCTATAGGCTAGCCAAAATTTTTGAATGTTCTTTGAATTACATGAAATTTTGTAAGCATGTTGTATTTGACCTAATTAAATCATATGTGGTGGGGAATTGATAAATTATGAATATTTTTACATGTGTGCCTTTTTGTGGAAGATTTCCTATATCCGACCAATGGGTGAAATTTTAATTGGACTTGTTTTGATCCTAAACTCATTATGGACATGTTTTATATCTCAAAATACATCTACACATGTACAAAAATTTCCTGATTAGCTAATGTTTACAATTCACTTGCACCGCATTGCCTTTTGAGCATAATTACCTTGTATCAGGTCTAATGACCTTGTATCAGGTCTAATGCCTCGACTTGACCCCGTAATTCCATATTTCTGAAATTTATGGATATAATGAGTGTTATTATAATCTGGAAATTATATTACTGGCGAGGAAGACTCGTGTGGACTGATTTGCATGTGTTAAGAGAGTCGCTTTTCGAACAGACCAATCTTTACGCTTGTCTTTTTGGATGTATTACCGAGGAAAATTCTGTTAGTAGGTCAGCTAATGTATGGTTCACAAGGAAATTCAAATTAGTGAGGCCTCGGGATGAGTCCCCGTGATTAGAAATAAGGTATGGGGATTGTGCCAATTTAGTTGCAAGCCCTTGAAACTATGATGCGCACATAGAATAACCCCTATTCTGGTCATGTATTTGGGGGATGGTGTTTATCTTGTTTAGCCATGGGTTTGATCGGGTTTGGAACATACACTAATCGAATGCCAAACAGCATGCATATTGCATCTCATATGATTGCACTTAGATCACATGTGGTGATTATAACTGTTTAGGTGCACACCATGCATTGCACTCATTAATAGCTGAACCAACATTCATATTGCATTGTATATCACTTAATCTCATTAATTGCATATACTAACTATTCTATTTTTTTTTCTATGGATTACCATTGGAGAGTGGAATTGTCCCTACTTCAATCTTAAATGATGTTTAATTTGTTTATTTACTAAACTAAGTGTAGCTTACGCTTTCTAAGCAACATATTTCAGACCTATAGATGGTGGACAGTAGGACTATGAGGGTCAAGATGGAGGACAAGGCTATGTTGAATACCTTAATTGTAAATAGGACTTTGTTTGATGATTTAAATCAAATTTATAATAGGATTAGTTGGTTTTATATTCTTATTGATTTAATAGCATTAGGATCCGATTTGAGTAGTTTAATTGGGTTTTGATTGAAACATGAGACTTGGAGTATTTTATTTTAATTCCTCTGTTATGATTGTTTTGGTTGGATATTATTCTTAATAATATTATTTTCCAGAAATTTATTTTATAATTATCTTAACTGATTCAATGGTTTGGTAATGTATTGCTTATCTACTCCTATAGGGATATTGGGTGAGCGTTACACCTTAAATTTGGGGACTCCATTGAGATTTCCAGGTTTAGGATGTGACAGAGCTTTACGGGTTTGTTATTATGCCATTTGGTTTAACAAATGCACCTACAAAATTCTTGGACCTTATGCATCGGATCTTTCGCCCTTAATTGAATAAGTTCATCATGATCTTTGTTGAAGACATTCTTATTTAATCTCAATCGAGAGAGAAGCATGTGCAACATCTCAGGATCACTTTGCAGTTGTTTCAGGACCACCAGTTGTATGCCAAGCTAGAAAAGTGTGATTTCTGGCAGGAAGAGGTGAAGTTCCTCGAGCATGTGGTTTCCAAGGCTGGGATTTCTGTGGATCCAGTTTAGCTTGATGCAGTCTTAAATTGGGAGCAGCCCAAGAGTGCTTCAAAGATCAAGTGTTTCTTAGGCCTGGTAGGCTATTACTGGAGATTCGATAAGGGAATTTCTAGTAGAGCGGTGCCTCTCACTCGTTTAACCCGAAAAGATACTAAGTTCGTGTGGAGTGATGCTTGTGGAAAGGCATTTAAGGAACTTCATGTATGTTTGACTTCTACACCACTGTTGACTATTCCAATCTGGGGTGAGGGCTTTATAGTGTACACATATGCTTCATTGCAAGGTTTGGGGTGTGTTTTAAAGAAAAACAGTCGGGTAGTAGCTTAAGCATCGAGACAGCTAAAAACGCAAGAAGTGAACTATCCTGTGCATGATCTAGAGTTGGCTGCGGTAGGTTTTTCTTTGAAGGTTTGGAGGCACTTCCTGTATGGAGAGACCTTTGAACTCTTTTGTGACTATAATAGTTTAAAGTATCTTTTCTCCCAGAAGGAGCTCAACATGCGCTAGTGGAGATGGATGGATCTACTGAACGATTACAATTTCACGTTGCAGTACCACCCTAGGAAGGCAAATGTTGTTGCAGATGCTCTGAATAGGAAGCATAGGAGTCTGGTTTCACTTCTGCTTGTGAAGGAATGGAGATGTTAGAACCTCTTTTTGACGTTGATTTTCGTGCTAATAGTCATGATTCGGGAGTGCAACTCTTTAGTTTAACGGTGAAGCCACTATTCTTGCGAGGATTGTGGAAGAGCAAAAGAAGGACCAGCGGTTACTTTCCGAGGTTGTAGATTAGAGCAGAGATGATTTCGTGTTGCATACCGATGGTGGTATCATGTTCAGAGGGCGTTTGTGTATACCTAGTTGCAATGAGTTGAGGAGATAGATTCTCGACGAGGGCCATAAGACAAAGTATACAATTCATCCTAAAAGTAAAAAAATGTACCAGGATTTACTTAGGCATTTCTGGTGGAGAGGCATGAAGAAGGAGATTACTCAGTATGTATCACATTGTATGACATGTCAGCAAGTAAAGACTGAGCATCAGAGACCAGCGGGTATGTTGCAATCTTTGTCAATTGCTGAATTGAAATGGGAGGACATTTTGATGGACTATGTAATGGGTTTTCCTAGGTGTCGATTTGGTCATGATACCATATGGGTGATTGTGGATCAGTTGACTAAGGCTGCACACTTTTTAGCTATTTGGATTACGGCTTCCATGGATGAGTTATGCAGACTATACATCATGGAGATAGTCCGATTCCATGGTGTTCTAGTTACTATTGTGTCAGAAAGGGATGCCAGATTACTTCCCGATTCTAGAAGAGTCTACACAAAGCGATGGGTACACATCTTGATTTGAGCACAACATTTCATTCACAAATCGACGGTTAGATGGAACGAAAGAATCGGTGTAACGGTCTGATTTTTTAATTATGTACGCTTGATTTAGTTAGCCATCATGATGTTTATTTGTCATTGTTTGGGTTAATCCAGCCATGCGTTTGGTTGTGGTTTGCTATGTTTATTGGGAGTTACTTACCATAGCTGGACCCATTTTAATTGTGATGAGTGGTTTTAATGCCTTTTGCTTTATGATTGTGATGTGTGTGGTTTAGATTGTTTTTAAGACTTAGTGTGTGGAGAGTTCTACTAACTCCCATATGTGTTTTGGCTTGTTGTAATGACCCAATCCCAGATCCCAGACTAAGCGAGATTGGAAGCCTAATTAGCCTAGCTAATTAGACATAATCTCACAAGTGACATAGACCAATGACCAGTGAGACCTTG